>CABEEJ010001080.1:53837-109175 GCA_901482245.1 Timema douglasi | reverse complement strand
CCCCCCCCAAAAGAGGAATGTTAAACTTCATTGTTCTTATGCTATAAAAACAATCCAACCATTAAAATTGTGCTCTTAAAACTATATTTATATCTCAAAATTATAATAGTTGCTAAGCTAAAGAATATTGAATAAAGTGAATAATTCCGTGCTAGCATAGAAGAGTTCCTTAAATTTATTTTTTGTTACATTTGAATTTTAATATTTGCATGAATTTTTATACAATATATTTAACCATAAGGGTCTATTTCAATGAAGATTTTCCCGTAGCAGCCCTAATTTCTATTTCCACATTACTTTTGCTAGATTTTTGTTTACACTTAGGAGAATATACCAATTAAAATACCTGTCCGTATAAAATTGTTGACATCATCTGTATTGAATTAAGTCTCTCCTTTTCAAAATATATGAAACAATACGGTCTTATATATTACTTAATGATCTATACCTTGAACAAACCAATATATCATCAATAAACAACTTCATTTCAAATTTATTAAAAACTGTTGGCCTTATTTTATTAAGTACTGTTTAAAGCCATGCAATGATTAGCTTAGCATAAGCATGTGATACTCTTATGGAAGAGCCTTGAATATATCAGCTGCTCGTGGAAACACAACTACTTAAAACATTGTATCCACAATGGCAGTGCTAACAATAATCACAAGGCTAGTTGCGAGGACAAGAGCCAAATGTGGCTATTTATGCTGTGTATATTCATGTAAACATGACCATTTAAAATAGTATCTTGTTTGGCAGAACTGATAAAATCGCTAGTAGAATTGGACTTTAAGAAAAATATGTATCTTAAATTTATCTTTTTTCAAAAATCTAAATCGTTTAGTAAATTTTATAAAACAAGTATCTAAATAAATATATTATTACTAAGTGCACCTAAAAATCTTAAAAATTGAAATGCTTTTCATAAAATATTTTTATAAAAAAATAATATTGGCAAGTCACCAACATAAAAATACTTGGTAAATTTCAGTACTGTAAATAAATATGTTTTCACAAAATCAACCAATGTGGCTATAAAATAACATGCAAAATAAATTGATTGTTTTTTCAAAGATCTTAAATTTATAAAAAAAAATCTTTGTAGTTTAAATTAACTAAATACAAAATACAATATTGAAAAATTACATAAAATTATTTACATGAAAAACCATATAACATGCTTATTGCTGAGAATTATTATTTATTTATTACAAAATTGATATCAAATCTATAAAATAAGATAGTAAACTTTTACAAATCGTTGAGACCTAATGGTGAATTGGGTCAACATTTAAACATAAATTTAATTCATAAACAATATTTTCATATCAAAATGTGGTTTTGGGGTATAAGCTTATTAAATAATAAGTAGGCTATACTACCAAAATAACTTTACAAAAAAGTCTTCTAAAAATTTAACTTGCAAAATAAGAACCAAATCTTGGAACATACAATTTAAAAAAAAGTATATTTAATGGTTTCCACTATTTTCCTACTACAAAATTCCCTGAATTTTCCATTTTCCGGACAGCTTGGATCGAAGTAAAGACGAATAAAATTTAATCTTTCATACTAGTGTGAAGTCATGCCATTACTGATTGGAATGGAATGATTTGACTTTGATAAGGAGATACCTATTTGCAGTTCAGTTGTTACGCAATTCACTGTTTCTAGTTCAGGACAACGGGTTGAAGACATGTTTTCAAATCAACATCTTCTAAACGAATATATTTAAAAATTGCACTTGAGTGTTCCAAATTCACAAATATCCTAGTTTTCCTAGGTGAAAAAAAAATTCCAGGTTTGTGGCAACCTTGATGTTTACATGGACATAAAATAAAAACATAAACATATGTCTGCCATTTTAGTGTTAAAATGATAAATGTTACAAATCACCTATAAAATAAATATATACCACACTTCGGTAAAGCTATGTCCACACCTGGGTATAAATCAGTGTAGTGTTTCAAGGTTACCACTATTTTCTTTAAATAGTTCCCTGGGTTATCCAGATGAAATTCCTATTTTTCCTGACAGTTTAGATAGAAAGAGTAGTAGCTGATACAATTTCATTTTTTCATCAAAGTGACTAGCGTAAAGTCATGTAACTAATTTTTAAAACAGGAGGATTTAAAATGTATGGGGAAATACATCTTTTGTCGCTCCCCAGCCCATATCAATCAGCATACTTAGTTCATTCTTAAGTTCACTTTTTCATCCATCCAAGGATCTACCATTTCAAGCTTTCAAATTAACAAATATTCTAGTATTTTACTAGATTTTGAAAATTCCCATTGTTTTCCCTGTTTTTTTCCAGACACAAAAGATTCCCTTTGTTTTACCAGCTTCCAAGATGTGTGGCAACTCTATTATGTACTCAGATGGTGCTAGGGGCCAGCTGGTGTTTTTAGGCTATTGCGAGGTGTACCAGCTATACTTGGTACTGTTGCTGTGAAGCCATTTGAGACTGCAGGAATTCATCTAGTCACTGTGTAGTGAGATTAAAGTGAGTTAGGAACACTCTGCTGGTGTCAATGTAACTTTTATGGTTATTAATCAATCTAAGTGAGGAAGCAAGGCCTTTTTGGAAAATAGAGGCTTTTAGAAACAAAAAATAACACATGGGAATAACCCAATAGTGGAATCGCTATTCAAAGATTGGAGCTATCTCTGAAACATTCAAAGAATGTCCACATTAAATTTTGAGAAACTTGTGTGTATACTTGTGAATACATGGGTATATACGCTATTCGACACCTTAAGTCAGATTGAAATGAAATTGTAGTGACTAAATAAAAGAGTGTACGTAAAACTGGCCCAACGTTTTACCTTCTCAAGGGGAAACAAGCAACACAGTGATTACCTTGAGTTTTGTCGACAAATATTTTGTCTAGCTTTGTCATGTATTGTGAGTATTGTCATTTGTATCCCTAATGTTGCTGATAAGTCTGTTGATGGTCGGGATACAAAATGTCACTTATATTCAGGTGTAGAAAAAGATCTAGGCTCGTTTACTATAAACTGTGTTACACAACACATAATTATACACATTTATGGGGCTACATAGAAATTTCCTGTACTTATAAGATCAGATTAAAAAGTGTAGTTAAGAAAAGAAGAATAAGAAAAGAAGAACAACAAAAGTTGAATAAAATATATAGAAATAAAAGCAACAGTTTCAATGCCATAAAGTTTATGTGTATACACAATAAAAACACAAATTTATAACATTTCTAGCTCAACAGTTAAAACAAAGTTAAATAACAGCATGCAGAAGATTTCTTCCTTTGAAAAACTAAATGAACTACATATCCTAAATTAAAAAATTAAATCTAAATGCAAAAAAAATCAAATATTTCCATGAAATAGCTGTACAGTGTTAAAATAAATTATGACTTTTATTTCTTTTTATGTTAAAAAAAACTTTGGAGGGATTAAATAACGAGTGTGTGAGAAAAATCATTTAAAACTTTTCAAAATGTTAATTGATGAATCTTCTGTCAGTTCCTAAACCCCCCTCACTCCCCCCAGCCCCCAATTTTTTTTTTTTACTAAATATCAAATTAAATGAGTCTTAACAGAAATGAGTAGAATGAGGCACATGAGTCATAATATCTGAAACACAACAATGGTAAAAAAATGACCAAAACACACACTTAGTCAATGATTTGTGTTGTGTATTTGCTATAATGTACACATGTGTCTGACTTGTGTGTGTATGTGTGAGAAGTAAGTGAGAGTTGGGAAGATGGCGTGAGGCATGCAAGCTGTAGCTTGTGTAGCGTTACCTGCTGTGTAGGACTGGTAGCTACCTCCACCATACTTGGCTGTCGAGAAACAGACACAAACAACAGATGTATGATCAGACTAAGGGAGGGTATGGAGATGGCGTGAAAATAAAATAATAATGATGAAAGGTATGGTAGTTACAGAACACAGGATTGAACTTGACCACTAAACCTTCTCGGTGGTAACCATACTGAAGGTGGTCTTCTTATTTTACAGTGTAGGTGTTTTAGAGCAATCAGACTAGTTATGAAAAATAATAAGCGTCAGTAATTAAAACAAAAAATCACTTGAATGAATTGGCATTTCAACTTTGAAGTGTTATTTTTCCAATAATAAAATTTTTAACTTTGGGAAATGTTCAAACATGATTCAATTCTGTTGATTGTTGGGGCATGAATGCTTAACAAAAGTAGTTGCTATATTCAAATATAAAATTAATTTTTATAATGGTACTTTGCAAGAACAATAATTTAATGTTAGTGCTAATTTTAGAGCTACTTAAACACTATACAGAGAATTTATTACTGTAATATAAAATAAACACAGAAGTTTAACATATTTTGTGATACCAATACTTCTTCTTATAAGTGCAACTTATACTAATGCATTGCTTTAAAAAATAGTATTCTTGGTCTTGACATTCAGGTTTTACATTATTTCAATTGAGGAAGTTGAAGTTTGAAGATTCTGCCACACAAAGTTGAATAAATATTCCAAAAAAGTGCATGTTTATTTGCACAGTAAGAGTAAGAATTGTAACACAATGCTTTTATATGGGAAAAACTTAAGCTATATAAGTGAAGATTTTAAAAAAAAAGTCAGGTACTTTGATCTTTTAGCTGCTTAAAAGATTCTTAAAAATCCCTAGCAAATTAATTTAAAATGAGCGTGACACACATCAGTGAAACCTACATGTGGAATGATGTAATTCACCAAATATGTCCTAGTTTTACATCTATGAGTGACAAGTGATTTTTTATAGTATCTATAACAGTTTACAAATTTTCATTTGAAGAATATGGTTGGGTTAAAAGAAGTTTGACATGGAAAATATTATTTTGTAAGTGGAATCCCGTGTGGCTATTAAACAATGTGATTAAAACCCTAACAGGTATGGTTTGATGTAGTGGCTTATACCAACCCCACAGTAGATTTACAGGCCTCAAGGATCCCTCAACTCCACATCAGCCGATGTATCCGACCTGAGCATACCTGAGCACTTGCTATAACATCTCTGTTATGCAAGTTTTCGAATCAGAACGAATACTAAAAACTAAGTACTACAAAAAAGGTAATTCTTTAAAACATGCTGAAATTAATATTAAAATCATGTTTAATAGTGAAAGCATAAGTTCTGCTGATTGTGGCAGTGCTGAAGTTAACTAACTCAGAGTTTTGAAAATTTATATTTAGAAGTAGATTACATTTATATTTCTGTGGCTCTTGTATATTTAGGTGTATATATTTGTAATAGCATTTTGAAAAGTGTATATGCCATTGTTTCCATGAATACTTATTTTAGGTAAAAATATACATTCAGAAGTTATTTTATGACAAGAAAATTGTCACTTCAAAGTTTTAGATTGAGGGTCCTTTAAATATTCCTACAACTTTGTCATTAAGATTTTGGCTATTGTGTTTGGAGATATCAATGTAGTAATTGGTGAGATGTACAAGCCAGTATTTTTAATCTGTGAATCCCAAATGAATACTTTGATTAAACTGGTAATTGGTGCTTTAGAAAATGTAGATGTTGAGTCCTGAAAAGCTTGTAAAACAAGCTATGAAGTTTTTTTTTTATGGGGACATGTGTTTTAGTTTTTAATAATGTAGTACTAAACAACTATAGCAAAATGATTAGGAGAAAATGTTAAAAGCTAAACATAAGTTCCGTAGGTACAAATACATGCCATAAGATAAAAACAAAAGGTTGAAAAACTTAGTTCCTAGTTTTACTGTTTAAAAAACTGCATTTGTATAAGTTTATAAACCAAAGTGATTTTAAATGTATACATAGTTAAGTAACCTACTTATAATTATTTATTTTGTAACTAGCTTATTTATTTATTTGATTTAACTTAAATGTTACTAGAAATATTGTAAAATTACATTGTTTGTATAAGGTTGAATAAAAGCCTGTGTGTTTGGTTAATTCAAAATATTGGCTTTATTTTTTTCTACAGCCTAAATTATGAATACTGCATTTATAATTTATTTAACACAAGAAGTAAGACAATACAGTAAAAGTGAAATTATTAAATTAAAGCTAGATTAAGTTGTAGAGTAGAGAATTGTATTGTCAAAACACGAGAGCACTGTATACTATAATGCAGTTGGTGGTGGCTGGCTGGGCGCATACTGTGACTCACAAAATGAGCCTTGAGGGCTGTATATCTGGTGTGCCTTGCTTATACTCATGACTTTGACCCAAGATTCTGTGTTTCAATCAAAATTCAATCCATTAGATATTTTTTTTATATATACTTTATGATATCCAAACCAGATCAACGACTGCTGTACCGCAAAGTGGGGACACTTTGTGATAAAGAGGGTGTGGACTGCAATAGGCACCAGTTCCAGCTGGTTGAGACTATAATTCTTCAACAAAATAAAGGTCAACACTTAGAGTATATTGAAAAAAGGTGTGTTTATATCACTCAACACCCGCTTCGGTGGCCACGTGGTCTAACACGTTACTCTCGCAGTAGACTAGACTGCTGATGATGAGGGGATCAAGGTTTGAATCTCAGTCGTGTGTACCAAGGGTGGTTTTTACAATTTGGTTTTTTCACTCTCTCTCCAAGCAAATGTGGGTAGAATTCCTATAAATATAACCCCCCTTATCCCTAAAACCATGAGCTTAGTTAGTACATAAGCCTATAACCCAAACAGGTGGTGAGACAGGATAATAAAAGAAGAGAGATATTTTTATATTCCACTCACTATGTGTGTCACTCTACATTCTATAAACAAAAAACACACAAAAATTTTCAGAACGTTTATTTTGTAAAGTGTGACATCAACTTAAAAGTACATCAACATACATTTCTTTCAAAGGTATTTTCTAAAGCAAACAAGCTTAATTACATTATCAACTAATCTCTGTGATAGTCGTGATTATTTGATCACAGAGTATGGATGTAAGTAAGAATCAGATTTATAGGTTTTATATTAACTCAATTAAAATTATGATAGCCAAACCTATTTTGACTCTTTCCTTACAATTGTCATTTATTAAAAGCTTATTTAAAATTAGCAATTTATGTTACTAAATGTAATTTTTTTCGATGCCCTGTTATAATTATATAGAGAAAATAGGATAGCTGTGTAAAGAATAAGTAATTAAAGTCAGTGAATCTAAGCAGACATTTAGGAATCTAAAATGAGATTATCACCATATCACCAATCATAGGATTATTTGTGATTTTCAGGTTATGTGCAATTTTTATTTCTGATATGAAAGTTTGCTACTTTTGAAAAAAAAAAAGTTAAGTGTTGAAAGCTCATAATGATAGGGTCGACTAGATTAATTCTAATTCAAATAATTATCCAATTCATAGAAATATAATTAGAAATTAATAAAACATTTAAATCATATATAAATTAATAAGTATAAATCTGCATACATTTATTCTTAGGTACATCAATTGCTATTTTTATATTGAGTTATAAACTTAATCAAATTGTTCTCAGTCCAATCACTAAATAAATAAAAGAATAGTGAAGATAACTAAATAAAAACAAATTATAAATAAGATACATTATTTTATAGAAATGGAAAATACACATCCTTGGGACAATCGATTAGAGCTATTTTAGCATCCAGTGGGAAGATGTACATTACTACTCTGTTTTTTCATGATAAAGAAGTTTTAATGGATGAATGGATTATGCATTAATTGGTGTAGATCAAAGAGGGAGATGAAAAGAAGCTGATGGAGAGGATGAACATTATCAAACATTATAAACATAGGATTTGGTTTATTTGTAAGAAAAAAAAAGCGGAGATGAGGTGAGAAACAAATTTCAAATATGGGGGCAAGTGTGACCAAAAGTGGTCAAACTCAATGAGTGTACTGTATGTGTAATGTTAAAGGTTAGTAAACATATTAAAATGATTAAATTTGAATAGTTATAAGACACATTTTTAAACAAACAAACAAAAAGCATTTTAACATATTAATCACTCACACTATCTGTCAGCTATATTGAATTAGTACTATTACATACTGTTGAGGGAAGGATTACTTTCAATTTAATTTATGCCTACTACCATGGCATGGCACCTACTCAAGGTGTTAAATTTAATTAAATATATTAATAATATTGACTACAACAAAATTTTGATTGCGAGTTTTTTGTTTCAATATGACCATGAGTTTGAAACATTTAATCATTAAATAGAATCAAACCATATTTATAATTGGTTTTGTAAACTTTTTACTCAAAATACTTTGGTCTAAAGCTGAAGTTGAAAGCTAACAGCAAGAGCTGTGTGGTTAATATTAATCACATGTCGGTGGAATATTAGTTCACTATCGCAACCATATCTGTGGGCTTACATCCTCTTCCTAGATTTCCCAGGAGGATGTGATTATTAAAAAAAAAAAATTACACACACATGGACATCTAGCCATGGTGTTGGTCTTTAACTTAAGAGCTTTCAAAAGCTTAAAATTCGAAAATGAGATTAGACACAAATCGTTATAAAATATGAATACATTTACCATAAATTTATTACCATTATTAGTAGTTGTAATATTAAAATCAAATAAATTATGTCTTGTGTATCAAATTTAAATTTTTAAACTTTAAACTTTGAATTAAAAGAAATGCCTTTATCAATGATACTAAAAAATACTTTTATAAGTGAATTTACTAATTCATTTTTCAATTTAGCATAACACATTTGTAAAATGTAATTTCATAGAATAAAATTAGCTTTATGAATAATTTATAGAGAAGACTGTAGTGGCGCATGAGTACGAAAAACCTTTCGGGCGCAATTTCTCTTTTGATTCATATTCATGGCAGCTTAAAAATATAAAAGCATGGGTTGCCACCAATTCTTGTGGTCAGGATTCCCTTGCGCCGCCATTAAAGATGGCGGACGGGCCAGGTCTCATTGAAGTCATTATTTCAGTAACAACTCATCCAATTTCAATAATTAATTTTTTACCAAGAAGATCATAAAATATTCTTTAAGATTTGTTAGTATACACTTTTGGATATTTCCTCTTATTATCCTGTAAAAATGCAAAAATAATTAATTTCAGATAAAAAAATGTATCATACTTCAAGCGGAATTACTCACTTCCCGCGAATATTTGTTTAAGTTGCGCTAATAATAATAATAATAATAATAATAATAATAATAATAATAATAATAATAATAATGAAGAATTGAGCTGAGCTAAGTGAACAAAAATAATGTTATAATTCCAAGCTAGTGTGACAGAAGTGAAACCCAATACCCTTCCATGACTGAGTTGTGGGGCCTCTCCATGTGTACGCCTTAGTCCTCATTTGGTGTTCATGTCAAGTAGTGTTATATCCAAATGTCTAATTTAATAATTTTTTGTGCATGTTTATAGTAGGACTACTATTAATATTTAATATGTCTATTCCAGTGGTGCCAGTGAAAACGAAACATTCAAATAACTTTAACGTGTGTATTTTTTTTGTAATGATGTGGAAACCTAATACTTAAGCCTAAAGCAGAAACATATTTAACCGTCCAGCATGCATCAGAATAGCGTTAAGGTGTTTTGAAACAATTTTTTGAAATGTTTCACACGAATCAGCAAAACCAATCATTATCGTGGAACAAATTGTGTTTCACAAGTAATCAAATTACAAAAACAGTTAGACAGTGCTGAACAATGTGATGACAATGATGGCCCTTTTCCTCAAGTTCTCGTCATTATTCTGGTTGGACAAATGTTCAAGGTATGAAGAAAAAATACACGTGTATTATTGGGAGAAGGGGTTTAGGGGGGGGGGAGGGGGAGAAAAATAAGGTAAATTATTTTGTTTACCTGAGTGGACAGGAGCTAAGGAATGACCACAAGTAGCTCGAACTAAAGCTGATGGCGTATTTACAAAAACATGTATTTGTGAAACAGAATTTTTGTTCACACAATGAAATAAGAAACCATAATCCATGCCTTGGAAACTAAAGCTACATCAGGAGAAATTCAGGAAACGAGAGTGGACGGTTCTCGCAAGCAATTCCTCATGAACTTCTACATGAATCACTAAATCAGGTGTTAACACAAATAGGGACTGAATTCAAAAATAAAGCTTTTGAACTAACTTATTCGACCAATCTATTGTTGACATTTCTGGAGTAAAGGGCACTTGTATTGAAAACGGAAATACAAGAGATCTTCTAATTGATAATTTTGGTGAAAAGGTATATTTTCGCATCCAACGGATGGATCTAAATCACTGGTTATTTTGATGAGAAGATAATAAATATCACAACACAAATTATGATATGAAGGTTGTATCAAAGACAAAATTGTGGTAGAAAATAAATTAAGCAACTTAGAGCTTCCATCATTGTGGGTCTTCTTCATGAACCATTTGTTTGCCAATGAGAAAACAAAGAGTGATAACAAGTTACATCATGTTAAATATATTTATCTTGACTTATATTTTTCTGTTAGAGGCATGAGTATTCCCAAGTATGTAGCCTTGGCATAGTCTGTTCATTATCTTACTCGATCAAAGCATAATTACAATGTTGTTAAAATCAGGTCAATGCATTTCATATCATACTGCCTGACGTGATCTAGATGAAGAGCTTTGGCGTAAAGTAATAAGGGAAAATCAATCCCAAAATGTTCCAGTTCCAGCTAATGTTAAAAAGAATCCATCCCTCTTCTTACATGGAGCTATTGACAACAAAGATTTTGTGGAAGTAACCTTGAGGGATTGAGTGGCAATAATACAACACATATAACGGCAATGGTCTTGTATCAAGAAAGCAATGACTCTAACCAGGTTGTAGATCTTTGAACAATAATAAGTGAGATTATTCAAAGACTAGAAATTCGAAATCCCACATCCCTTTACTGTCAAACTCTAAGGGAATTTCATCATCTGAAAACAGAAACCCTTTCTAATTCATATGTGGAGATGCTTCCATCACAGAGCTCTACAGACAATAGCAATTCTGAGTGGTTACGTATTGTAACTAAAACTGCAATTGTATTTAACAGAAATAAATAAACCTGGACAAACTGTAGACAATGTCTACTTTATTTCTATCTCATGTTCTCTGGCCATACGGGTAGTATTAGAAAAAATTTCATCCACATCAGATGCTTTAAATCAAGATGCCTTAAGAGCATTTGCCCAAATATACATTAGGATTAATTATGTCAACCCTTTTTACGAGCCACTAATCTTATAGGATTTTGGATATGAAGAACAGATTAATGAATTTAGGCCGAGATATTTCACCAGAAAAGCATTGTCCGATGACCTAATTCCAACATGTAATTTCAGGAAACAATGTATATGACATTTAGTTAAAAAAAAAATTAACTGAAATGAATCCCACTACGTGATTGTTTTGCCAAAGACTGTAAAAATGCAACAGTTTATCTTAACTTGATTGATGGAATCGTAATAATCTTTTTTTTAGTGAATATAGTGTATGAATGTAATTCTTTTACATCTTTACTGAACAATCCATAGGTAGGCCTACTCATTCATTACTATACAAAGTTATTGTTTTCATTATTTCAAATAATAACAAATGCTTCCGTGAGAAATACTTTGACCCACAATAACCCGTGGAAATATTAAGATCATTTTAATATCCCCACCATGTAAATTTATTAAATGACTGAATAAAGTGGGTTAGAAATGGTTTTGAACTGTTTCTTTCAAGTGATAAAAGATTTTGTGAAGAAATGAGTAGTTCCACTTGAAGTCTTAAACATTTAGTTTTTTACTAAGTGTAATGATTTTTGAATCTATACCGGATAAGGAGAAGAGATAAAAAAAAATGTATAGTAACATATTTAAAGAATATTTTATGATCTTCCTGATAAAAAAAAGAATGAATGAAATCAGATGAGCAATTACTGAAATAATGACGTCAATGGGACCTAGTCCATCCACCATCTTTAATAGCAACCCAAGAGAAGCCCGACTACAACAGTTTGTGGCAACTTGTGTTTTTACCTTGTTTAAGGTGCCATGAATATGAATCAAAATAGAGAAACTGCGTCCAAAAGGTTTTGCATACTCATGCACCACTACGGCCTCATCTTAAATCTTTTATGTTATTTGTATTTGTGTATTTAAATATATAATACTTGTGTAGAGTAAAATACTGTTGACCAAAATTTTAGCCATTGGAAGTGTGGTAGGTAGTTAAAAACATAACTTATTTTTTATCCAGTTCAAAAGACATTATATAAAAAACCATAATTTTACAATAAATGTGAAAATAAATAATGCGTGGAACAATTCCTCAATCAAAAGGAAGTTATTATTTTTATTAAATGCTTCTTTTAAAATTATACTATATTAAGGATAGTAATTTATAAACAAAACCAAACTTCAATAACAATAAGAGTAAGGTGAATACAATTTTTTAGTATCAATTTACATTGATCCATAAGATATATGTAGATTACGTTTCATTGCTAACTAGCATTCAATTAAAAAATTTAAACATTAAAAAAAATTTGAAAATGATTACATTTTATAAAAACATTTTAGTTATAATTTTTAGTACATTTTTATTGGTACAGTAGTCTCTCGGAAACTCAACATTCTGTGTAACTTGACACGCGCATATGCACAGAGTCATTACGATCCAAGGTCATTCAACTGTATAGCCTCTCTGTTTGTGTAACTCAAGTGGAAAAGTCATGACGGGGTGTTTCCACAAGGGCTGTGTTTGTTAGTTTTCCAATTCAGTAATGTGTTATTCGAGTCAATACAATATTATATGTACTGTACTGTACTACGTTTCTGTATATTAACACGTAATATATTGTACTGTACATATATTACTGTTACTGTACTGTACAATATTACAGTATAGTACAACTGTACCTATAATATTCAGTACTGTCCTGTGATTTATCCTTGTTAAGTAAACATGACATAGTAAACATGCATCTTATGGAAGTTCATTTGTAAAACTCGACATTTCAATAACTCATCACCATCTCAGTCCACATTATGTCGAGTTTCCGAGACTCTAATGTACATTAATTAATATATTATTTTAATATAAAGACCACAATAGATTAATAAAAGAAATAGTATGGAATTATTTAATGCATGCAATTTATTTGAATCACTCATTATATAGTATAATTGTATTTGTGATTGAACGACAAAAGTAAGATAAACATTAATGAATGCTATTTTGTAAAATATAACTAAAAATATATTTTTGAAAAACATTATTAATAATAATTAGTAAAAATATATTTACTTACCTTTTTAATTGTGACTGTTCGAAGCCCCTTGAAATGGCTATACCTCTCTTCGAGTGTCTGAAATACATTTAATACAAATACTGTATTATTTAGATTTAAAAATCTGTTTTATTACATTTATAACTACCCCTAGGATCTCTTAAAGCCAAGTTTATATTCCTAGCAAGACCAAAGCTAAGGGGTGTTTAAAGGGTTCAACACCATAATCCCCCAAAATTTAATAAACTTTTAATCGATACTGCCTTATTTATTTAATAGGATACCAATTTTCTATGAACATTATTTTTTGTAAGATTTAGTGAGCTGTTCATATAGAATTGAAGACTATACTAATCTAGTTTGTAAATAGCCAATTTTGTAAATCTATTTTTAGTTTCAAGTTAAAACGGTTTTTTAAAAATATTTTAATGTTTTCTTTGTTAAGATCTTGTTTGTGAAGCAAAGATTAGTGTGTCTATTTAACATATTAGAACCATTAAAAAAAAAATTTAATCAAAAAAAAACAACCATTACAGTCGGCCTACAGCCATGATTTAGATAGCTGCTTTTAGTTATGAGAAAAAACTTTAAGTGGAGAGGCATTCAATATTCATCTTGGCCTGAAACCCCACCCCTTTTCTATACGTAAATTGGTTTTCATTAAATCTAATTTAATTTTGGTCCAAGGACTGCCACAAATAAATATAATCTGGCTCAACAAATATAATAATTCACTACACTAATTTGCCGCCCAGTTAAAAAAAAAACTCCCTTGAAGTATAATGACCTGCAGATAACCACTGTATCTAATTAAAATAGGATATTTAACTTTTCCAGTGCTTAATCTCTAGAATTATCTACAGCAATGTTAGGATAGAAAATTTCAAGTAATTTAAACAAAATGTTTAAAATCTGTCTTAATGTCCCTAGCCTAACTTATGTGGTACCTTACGTTAAGAGTTGTAATCAGTTGATTTTAACTAAAATCTCTCATTTTTTTTAAATGTATCAATTTTTATTATCCCTTAGTTTGATATCCATGGTATTTTGGTCAATTATCCGGCCTTTTATAGATCAGATCCCCTGGCTGCTGAGCTAGAAGTCCCGAGTTTGATTTCTGGCTGATACAAGGGAATTTTATAGAAAGGGTAATCAGTTGGTACAGGTTTGGTTAACTAGGCTTAAGTTAGATTAATATCTTCATTGGCTCCACAACCTCTTATTAACCATCATCCCTTCATCTCACCGGGTCATGGAGAGCCTCCATGAAAAGGATGTACAAATGTACATTCGGGCGTCCCCTGGGTAATTGTACATTAATACCGGATAATCTTTCCACAAACCGAGATAAAGATTTATGTAGCCCGAACACACCATTATCATCACTTAAATCACTTTGTAAATTCTAATAAAACCCCGTGATGGATTCTAACTTGACATAGAATCCCAGAAGAGCATCCAAAACTAGATACATTTTTAAATAATGATTTTTAGATTAACAAATTTATCATTTATAGATTTTAAACCAAATAAATTGTAAATTTTACAAATATACATAAGGAAGTATGACTTGAAATTAAATAAATAAATAAAGATGAGAGCAAATATAAAACAACTGTGGTGGAAGCTGTAAACAAACAAACCAGAAGTGTGCGACGAAAATTTGGTGAAAGGACTAACGTCCAGCCATGCAAAGCAATGCAAATGCACTTTAAATTGCAAGAATATGAACATTTAACTTGCTCACAAAAGAGTAAGTGAATATCTGGTTCTTGGCCCACCTCTTACATATGTACTCAACTCTAGGTATGCCATTTTGGTAGAGGTGTGCGAGGTTTAAAAATTTTGACTTGGCCTCAAAACAAATATCAGCTTTAACTTTGCTTCGAAAAAAAAATACTGCTTCGAAAATTACGAATCTTCGTCAATTATGGTCAATAATTGCGATCCTGAGTGGTTATATACAGAGGGGCCCGTAAAAATGCATACATTCTTTATTAGAGGGGCACGGTGAGTTGTGTATACATTTTTTGGACCCCTTCGTACAGTACAAGACAATATCCATATGTAAAAATCTGAAGTAATTGAATTTTAAGTTATGATAGTAACTTGATTTATTAGAATCAAACTAAATATTACAAACAATTGTGGAATAAAACATTTTAAAAGTGATTTTAACACATAAAGTTATATAAATTATCAATATATTTCAAACATAAAACCACTAATAACAAATATTCAAACTTCGATTCGGCTTCGAGAATATTTAATATATTTGATTCGAGTTCGCTTCGAATTGAAAAAGTGGACTTCACACACCCCTACATTTTGGTATTGTAAAGAATACGAGAACATGATGCCATGTTTTACTGAACAACCTACATACTAGAGGGCAGCACTGTGCTCTCTGTCCATAAAAAATAGTTGATTGGAGGAGCTTTATCAGGGTTGATACACAATTTAAGTTTTGAAATTCCCCGAATTTTCAAACTTTTATAATAAAAAATACATTCCCCCCTCCCGCAGTCTTTGAGCAAAGCTGTATATACAAATTTCAATCATATTTAATAAAAGACTCTTAAATAAAAGCTGTTTTGTTTAAGCAAAAGAGAAATCCATCCTTTTTGTAGCTTTATGATTTTCTTCCACACAGTCCCTGTCATAATTAACATTTCATCCAGTTACTAAGAGGATCTTAATCAAGACAAGAATTAATCGAGAATATATGTTGTTCTACATGAACATACGTCAGCATTTTCACCTGGGGGGAAATATAGTCCATGTTGGCAGGCCACTGGACTCTTTGGATTGTGAGATTAGATCCATTAAATACAAATATGTCAATTAAATTCTCTATATAGAATGAATTATAGTTAGAACTAACAATTTATACTGTGTCATACACCTTAAGTCAAATTTAGAAAATAACAAAAATAAGGGTAGTGTAGTATGAAAATGTCATTTATATTATGGTATATTGAAAACAACGCCATACTTAGATTTTTTTTTAAGGATGAGGATCAGGGCATGATAGGGGCACTTGGCTTCGGCGTCTTGTAATGAAGGTTTGTATGACAAGATGTCAAAGACAATTCTATATTTAAGCCCTTTCGTTTTAAGACATGAATGCGGTTATTGGTGTTATGAATCTGACTCCAATCAGTCACAAGCCTAGGCATTGAGGATATATTACAAAAACATATTATCTCTAAGACTTAAGGGGAGGATAGAAGAGGAAGAAACTACCTCTTTGTTAAGGGTCTGACCAAGTATAGGCCTTTCTGAGGGGAAGACAGCCATATCTTAGATCTTGGTTTCTGATTGGTTATAGATGACTTAGTGTTTGTTGGGAACATCCGTTTTTGAATGTAAAACTAAAATTCTATCAACATTGAATTAAACTCTATTTTATTTTTGGCACAAACTTAAGACACAACTAACAAGTTTATTTCTAAGTGTATAATTGTTTCAGTAGAATGTGTAAAATGAAGAAACCAGTTCCTCCTTGGAACTAGATGTTTTCTACTAGAGTCGCAAACGGGAGACTGTGGTATGTAAACTTGGAATGGGTCATCTAATCCAGGGGGCATGTTATAGTGTGTGTGGTTAGTTACCTCATCTTCAAGCGTGACCGGGAACTGGGTGATGGGCTTCACTGCCAGGTCCTCCAATGCAGAAGCTCGTCTGGAACAAAACAGAGCACACAGTGAGTCTCCCTGGGGCACAACACGGACACAACTGGGAGGCACACGAAGTGTGTCAAGCTGGTAGGGGGTAGAGAGGACCCAACATGACACAGCCCCACTCAACTTACCTCCTACCCAATTATCTCCCTAGTCCCTCAGAAAAAAAAAACCTTTCATGAAAATTAAGCAGAAATTACATTTTGTCATGTATTGTAGCGCATTCTAAACTTTTTTTGTGTGTAAACTAGAGAACAAAATTATTCATGAATATTTTTGCACACTTATTTGCTGATTTACACTAATAAGGTATGGATGAAAAAGGCAGAATCTAGAGGGTGTGTAGCCTAATTTACGTGGAGATACAGTGGTGATCATCTTAGCAAAAAAAAACACCCTTAGTTTATACAACCGGGATTCGAACCCCGAACTCTCCCTCATTGGAAAACAAAACAAGTCAAGCCAACCTATACGATTACCCTAATTATCAAACGTTTATAATATTTTTTAAACATATGCCATCAGGGCTAGTCAGCTAGATATTCCTGGTCTTCTACTGGCAGTGGCGTATATGTAACAGTCTTCTCAAGCCGAGCCACCATGTAGAGTACATTCACAACCCGAGTTTACTTGGACGACAGTTTAAAAAAGTTACTAGAAATAGTCCCTAATACACCCCTACGCCAACAGCTGACATCTATCAATTTGGATCACTGTAATTTAGGCCTATATTATTAATATTTGAGGTCGGGCACAAAGCTTATTTATTGTTTTATTCCACTTAAAAAAATATTATTCACAGCACTTTCAAAAAAGGTCTAACAAATATAGCTTCAAAATGGTGACCGACGAACTTAAACCATGTGATCAAACATGATGGAAACCAGATCTTTACAATGGTGCACCCATGTAGCCGATACACATATTTTATTCAGTTAAATATTTTTAAATACGATAAAATAATAATAAAATGATCTATTATATATAAAAAAAGACAAATATTTTATCTTTTCCAAGTAAATACGGTGCCTTTATTAAAAAGTATTAGTGTATGCACTACATTACACATTATAGATAACATTCCATAACTAAGAATAAGTATTTTTAATTATGTTTTAAATATTGTTTCAGATTGGATAAACAGAAACTATTAAAACTTAATAAAATAGTGTGAGAAAGTTTAAGTTATTTGTTATGTAAAACATAACACACAAATACAAAATTTATCATCTGTATCAAAACAGTGATCTTTTACAAGTGTTGGCAACCCAAAACCTAAACATAAGCTTTTTCAACTGTCATTCAGGTACAAAGCTATGGTGAACAGACTCTAGGTGCGGTTACTACACCCTGTTAAGAGCATGTGATTATGATAATGATGATTATGTGGTTCCAGTAGGAGTCATAAACCTAACTTGAGCTTAATTAATCAGACCATGTCAATCATAGGAACAATACCCCTTGGGGAAAATCGAACCCGGCACCTCTAGATTAGTAACCAGGATGGTTGATCATCATACTAAGAAGAGGCCGACCATTAATGTTCATGGTGTATTTGGATTAAGTTGGTGTGGACGGGGATACGAGAAAATGCCGGTGCTTTTGCAGTTTTTATGGCAACAATTTTTTTTTTGCTAAAATAAATAAATTATGGCTTCAGTACTAAAATAGAATTTAATTGTCTTCACATGGTGATTTCAAAAATTCTTGAATATCTATCAAGGGTGTTCTGGTATTTAATGACCACTATTTCCCTTCATTTAAAAAGTTTGTTAGATAATGCCACCATGCTCATGACAGATATTCAGGAACTGTTGTGGTTTGATTTATTTTGTCAAAAAATTTTTTTGCCATAAAAACTGAAAATTCACTGGTCTTTTCTCGCGTCCCCTTCGATCCCAACATAATCAAGATAGTCAAGGTGCTTTAAAAGTTATAACATTATAGTTTTATCCAAACAGTATAAGAATGACCACTTTGGTGGCCGCATGGTCTAAGGCGCTACTATTATTATTATTATTTGCACCACGTCTTACTACCCGTTCGGGTTATACGCACTTACGCTAATGTGTAATGGTAGGGTGATTGTGATCCCACATTCACAAGATGTCTTGTCAGAGGTAAAGGAAGGGTTTGGTAATCAGATAAATCTGTGCCAGGACCGAGGATTGAACCCCGGCTAAGGCGCTACTCTCGCAGTAAATTAAGCTGCCGAAGACGGGGTTATCAGGTGTTTTTTTTTTGGAACTGCGTCCTAATTTCCGTTCGGGTTACATGCTTATGTACTAATTACGCTAACGGTTTTAAGGATTAAGAAGTTTTTATTTATAGGAAGTGTATACGTATTTGAGTGGAGGGAGAGTGGAAAGTCATTTTAGGAAAACCACCTTTAGTAAACCCGACCGAGTTCCGAACCTCGATCACCCCCGTCATCGGTAGTCTAGTTTGAGAGAATAGCGCGTTAGGCCATGCGGCCACCGAAACGGGTGAAATCGGGATTTTATCCCGGGTGGCTGTACTCAAGAGTAGTTTTCCTAAATTGTTTTCCACCATCCCTCCACGGAAATGCGGGTGCATTTCCTCAAAATTAATCTTTCTTAATACATAAAACATTAGTGTAATTCATACAAAAAGCGTATAACCCGAACGAGTAGTAAGACGTGATGATAAATAATAATAATAATAATAATAATAAATAAAGTATAGGATTAATTGAGTCTACTGATCTAAGGGTCTCGGGTTTGATTCCTGGCAGGGTCGAAAAATGTATAAATGGTGAAATGTGGGTTTCTATCCTCACAGTGGTTAGTTAACGGCCGGGGGGCTAAACCTAATGATCATGACGTCATAGACCTGGTCTAGGCATGAAACTTTATTTATTATAAATAACATGTTAGCGAATTATACAACCGATTATAAACTATTCGAGGAGTATGTCCTGTGTAGCTTAATAAGTTGTTCCAACAAGGACTAAATTCAAATGAAGTGAACGAACTAAAACAAAACGTGACTACTAATTCGTAATTTTGAAAAGTTGTACAGATTAACAAACAGGTTCAGTGACATACAAACACGTTTCACTAATGGTAATGTTGACAAAGGCATTACCTCGACGAGCGACAACAATGGAGAATACATGGCAACACCGTACTAAAATTACTGGTTGATCACACTAATTACCCATTAGGAAAGGAAGCGTCATATCTACTATCACGAACGGCAAACGATATGGAAACTTCAACATGTTAATAAGGCTCCATGAATGTATAAGTTTATGTGTTAATACCAGAACCAATGGGCATGCGGGCTAGGGCGTAAACCTTGTTTGGTCTCATTTGCCCGTGCCGGGGAGCTTTTTTTTTTTCTATCATTCTACCTTCCCTCAAATGTAGGTGCGTTTCATATCAATTCTGCCTTATACATATGTATCCTAATAGTGTAAGGATTTGGCTTATTCAAACGGGGTGCACACAAAAAAAAGTGTCCACTCTTTTTCTACGCGTCTTACTGCCCATTCGAGCTATACGCATATTAATTACGTTTATGAGATATGGATGAGAAAGGTAGAATTCAGAATAAATGTAACCTTATTTGAGAGGAGAAAACGTGTGTAAGCAATGTAGGGAAAAACACCCTTAGTACACACAATTGGGATTAAAACCCCAACTTCTCTGATGTCTAGTACACGTGCCCACCGATCAGGTGAACACACACACACACATATATAGACATTTACACACAAAATGAGGGAAAATAGTGAATACTTTGTCTTTCTCTGCAGAAATTTTAAAAATACACGTGTTCTTCAATTCAATTTTCTAACTTTTATTTAAAATGTGTGTACTAAGAATGATGAGGTTGCATTATGGCACCGAAAAGTTAGTCCAATTTTCATAAGAACGGCCTTATCTGATAGCTTGAAAAGTGACTATATATTCTGTGACGTGTTCACACGTCAAATCATGTGATCTATAAGTCAGTTTTTTTATATAGCTATTGTCAGTAGGTTACATATAAAATAACACTAATAATATAGTAAAATGTTATAAATGTTAGCCGAAAAAAATGCTTGATATTCCTAAAAAAAACTATTAACTTCCTATGAAAATTAAACTATAGAAGAGTGTAGATACATTGTATTCCCTTTCAATCAACAAAATATGATAGCGCGAATTCTACGAGCAATCTTATCGATTTTGATGAAGAATAAACATGAATGATTTTATCATTACTTTAATATTTATCTTTCCTCCCTAAACATATGGTACAGTAGCCCCATGGCTTCTTTGGTGCTGAGTGACAGCTGACGGCTTTGAAAAGTTACCGGACCAAATTATGCATCCCTACGCCGAACCATATGATCTGCAAAAACATGTGTTTAGCAGCTGTCACTTTTGACAGTTAAAACTTAGGTCTATACCTAAATGTTGACTGTCAGAAGTCAGCTGTGAACTGTCAGTTAGCACCAAAGAAGCCACGGGGCTACTGTACTATAACATTTTATCGTATTTTTAAATATATTTAGCTTTTTTTCGGAGAGTTATCCGAAACAAAAAATATAAGTCCTTAAATAATTGAACGGTTTCTTTATTGAACGTATGAAGAGGATTAATCAAATAGCCAAAGCAATTATTTATGCTTATAGTGAAGATTAATCCATCTAGATATAAAATTCTGAAAATTGAAAAATGATACCTGGACATGGGAATCGATCTCGGGACCTTTGGCTTAGTACGCCAATGTTCTTACCCCTGAGCTATCCATGAATCGTCCCGTGTCATTCTTCACTCATATTTTAAGGCAGAGTTTTGGCTATTTGATTCTTAAATATGCAATCCCTTACAGTTATAATAATTGTACAAGTGACAGCAATAAGCCAACTACCGAGTCGAAGGTGGCTGCGTTATCTGATAGCTCGGGATCTTAATAAAATAACACATTTGTAGCCGACAATTTCCACACGTCCATCATAGACTCTGCCTTAAAATATGAGTGAATAATGACCTTGGGAACGGGACGATTCCTGGATAGCTAAGTGGTAAGAGCATTGGCGTACTAAGCCAAAGGTCCCGTGTCCAAGTGTCATTTTTCAATTTTCAGAGTAAGAAGAAGATGTATACTTCATTCACGGTAGGAGTTTACCTCTGAAAGGTCTTTTTTCCTACCAATATCCTACTATATAATAGATTTCTGGCAGGGAAAAAGGCCTTTCAGAGGTAAACTCCTACCGTGAACGAACTTTAACATGCAGCTTACCGGTACTACCTACTCAATGCCAAGCATAATAAATACTTTTTCCTCTGCGATTAACCCCAACAACCCCACCCCCTCTCTGCTGCTTGGCAATCAACCTTACCAGCGGCGTGTTGTAGCGCATTGCCAGGGTGAAATGAATTAGTTGACACTGGATCTGTGAATTGTTCTCACCATTCAATGAGACAACCAGGCCATTTCCCATGTGAGATATGTAGTGATAGACCAAAGAGGGATCAAGGAAGAGGGGTACAGTTTAACAAGCTCTGCTTACTATGTCAACACCCACGCCACTGCACATAGCTGTAATCGTTCTAGAAGTATTAATTTTTTTTTCATACTCATACTACGATTGTTTTGACCGGGCGACCGGATTTCCAAGTTAGTTTTTAATTAAAAGAACAACATTTGGCCGTATCTGTCAACTTAGCCACCACCCCACTTTTACCAACCCGATTTTTGAAAATGGCCATCGTAGGTGAAGATTTGTGCTCAAATTTCAACGTTGGCGCTAAAAATTTAAGAAACTTTTTAACAATTCCTTATGGGTGGCTAAGTTGATATTATTCTCTGAAAGAAGAATGAGTCAAAATTCCTACAAACTTCATTCATCATGTAATTGATTCAATGTGTTGTCATTGAGTAGCCGTAATTGGCGATAATGGTAAGGAATAGCTGTAGCTTAGCAAAATATAACCTTTTATTTACCAAAACTTTGTATAAACTTAGCCAACCATAAGAAATCGTTAGTAAGTGCATTTAATTTTCAGCACTAGCGATGAAAATCGGGCACTAACCAGCACAAACGTATCACAAACGATTTACTTTTTCCAAAACCGAGTGGCCAAAAATCGGGTGGCCAAGTTTACACTCACATGTATCCACAACCATGAGAGGATGGAGAAGAAACGTGACTCGCCGAGATGATGCTGACCCGAAACGGTCTTGAACCCTGTCTCCAGTTCAAGGTCACTCAGAGGTACATTCGAAGGTGCACAGTATGACTTGGGGTACTTGTTTTTAACCCGGGGAGGCTGGTCAGCTGCATTAGAAACGTGATATTCAACTCTTTTTTTTGCGTACCCCCAAATATAACTTCAACATTGTACATCCAAAGTTGTTGGTGAATAACAAGTAATCTACATCCAAAATAATTATAGCTTTATATATAATTTTACGTACCCTCTAAGATGTTTTCACGTACCCCAGGTTGAGTACCATTGCATTAGAGGCTGTTTACGCACACTATTGTTGTACACTCTTTTTAACCTGAAAGGAAGCAGTCTTGCCTTTAATGATAAAACTATGGCCCAATCGTCAAAGTTACACCATAGTGGAACCAAGCAAGGTAAGACTGCCGGTGCGTTTCAGGGTAAACGGTCACTCCATTCACCAAAAACCCTATCTTATAATCTGGGCCATAGTATAACTATGGATGGTAAGGTTTTGCTCTCTTTCAGCGTTAACGAAGGTCACCTCTTTTTTTTTTCTTCAATGCTCATGCATCCTCTTACCACTGTGCCCGAAGTTGCGGATAACATGAGAGAGCAGTACACTGCGTAGCCCACTACGATGGTCGAATGATCTATGTTGTCATTCTCGCAATATATTGGATTGCCGATGACGGGGAGATAGGGGTTCAAATTTCGGTCGGTAATACTAAGGGTGGTTTTCCCTAAATGGCTTCCCACTATCCGACCACGAGAATTCGGGTACCTTCCCCTAAATTAAACCTTCCTCATTATTAACTCAATAGATAAATATACAGATAACTCAAACGGGTTTTAAGATGCGTTCAAAACACAATGAAAAGTGTCCATCTGCATGATTCTTAGTGGTTTGTGAGATCTATTACAAGTTAGGAGTTTATTCCAGCGTTCTTTAACCTTTGCGCCCCGACAAATTGGTGTGCCATGAGAGTTTGGGGAAGATACAAAAATAAGCGAGAAAAAAATTTTGAGGAATACAAATAACTTAGATTTTTTATAATACATGATCAATATTATTTCTAAGAATAGTGCAACCATTAAAATTTTAGTTAATGCACTTTTAAACACAATCGTGATACTAGTTATTTTGAAGATAAAATCACTCCTTAAGAAAACTGATGTGCCTTGGTCAGTGTGCCATAAATTGAACAAGGTTTAAGAAAGCTGGGTTGCGCGTTCGATCTCTTGATGTGCATAAAATATATTATTATTTATTTGGCTATGAATCTATACTTGATATTATAACCGATTGCCACCATAAGTTAAAATTGTCTGTGCGTTTACTCATAACTAACACTAAGTAGGTCCTATGTTGCACTAGGTCAGATTAATGTGCATGTAATGTGTGATACATACTTCTGTCTTTGAAAAATAAACGTTGTGCACCGCTATAAGATTAATACCAGTGATATTTAGCATATTATGTAATCTCTAGCCATTGAATTATTATTATTATATTTAGCACCACGTCTTACTACCCGTTCGGGTTATACGCTTTAAGTACTAATTACACTAGTGGATTAGGAATTGGGAAGGTTTAATCAGAGGAAGTGAAACCGCATTTGCGTGGAGGAAGAGTGGAAAATCATTTAGGAAAAACCACCCCCAGTTCACCCAACCGAGATTCGAACCTCGATCTCCCCGTCCTCAGCAGTAGAGCTCAACACGACAAGCGCGTTAGTCAACTACGCCACCGAGGCGGGTATAGCCATTGAAGAAAATGAACCAGAATTCGACTTGGTTTATCACAACGCGAGCCCTTGAAACAACCTTCAAAGGATTGGATACCGGCATTCTGGGGCAGTCTACGAGCTGCGGAGATTCTTTATTTTCGCATAACAAGACTTATCAAAATACAATTTGATTTTCACAGGCAGGGGCTTTATTATCTGACGGCTAGAAACGTTTCTAAACATTCTTTCAAGTTTTCACTCATCAGGTCATATTATTTGAAGTTGTCACTTTTGAAAGATATTATACATTTATACAAAATAATACTAATAATATAGTACAAGGCTATCAATGTTAGCTGCAAAAAAAAAAAAAGTTTGGATTCTCTAAAAGGCTCTTTCTGTGAAAATTGGATTGTAGCTCTACCAACATTCTGAAAAATGTGGAATTAATGACAGCTACCCTCTAGACAATTTTTTAATATCATTTCAGGGGCTAAATGCCGATGTGATTCTTCGAGCATTTGGAGCCCACAAAGAAGTTCCAGGTGGAAGGGGAGGGGACGCGAGACCCCCCATGATATTTTAAATTTTGTTAAGTTCCATCCTCAGTGTGCTAAAATAATATTATTCATTTAACATTTCTAATTCGTATTCATTTTCAGTCCAAAAAATGTAATTTGTTAGCCAACTTAAGCATTTAATAACTAATAAAATGAACTTAGTAATTACTAATAAATTTAACTACAGTACTAAATTATTGTTGGTCGATCTTATGAATTGCATTTTTTCCCCTCCTTTCTCTAAAATATTAACGGGCTTTATTATTCCTATAAAATACACACAATCCACGGCAAGCAGGACCAACATGTTATCCAACACAGTGCCTTGAATGACGTCATGAGAGATTTTGGACAAGTCTAACAAGCGCAGGAGAAGTGGTTCAACTGACGTCAATGTTACAGATATCTTTTGAGCGCGTCAGAAACAGACTCGGGGTATTAAGTATTTTGAGAGAAAAGAGTTTTAAATTATTGTTGACCTAGAAAGAAGTAGTTAATGTTTACTCAAGACTACATATAGGCCTAAGTATCCCTTTTCTTCCGACCTTGGCTGTACATAGCAGTGTTCCTTACCTTATGATCTTGTAAACAAGTTTTAGATAATAAAAGAAGGTAAAAAAACAACACATAAGTCGTCGTATACATGAAGTGAAAGAGGTGGGTTTAGGAGAGTACGCGAGTTAAAAAGGGGACGAACCGTTTACAAGCATTCAGGGTTCACAGCAATCGGTTCAACAAGACGGGTTTGCGCAAATGAAATGCGTGGTCGGGTGCACAAGATAGGGGTAATAACTGTTATTCTCCCTCCATCTTATATATACGATACTGGCGCAGTTCCTTAAAATCTCACGGTTCTCCTCATGATGTGGGCTTGTTTTTGTGTAAGTTGTGACCAGCTCAAGTAAGATTTCGTAGCAGACATAAAAAAAAAATGTTGGGGACTTTGTCGACAAAAGAAGAATAGGCCCATATTTTGTTTTTGTTGAGGTTATGTAACGTACAATTTATGAGACAGGCGATGTTATATTAACACATGACTTACAAACCTGTGTATGTGAGTTGCGGCCTAATCTTGAAATCGTATATGTGTTGCAGCCCGGCTTTTTTAAAGACACGTACTAATAATTGCGGCCCACTCACTTGAGGGAGAGGTATGAGTTGCGTCCACCTAATTAGCGTGTGATTTCTATCATACTGTCTTAAATTTCAGATTGAAACTATCATCGTCTCATGTCGACATCCCTCGTAATATCCACACTTCCTCAGTTCTTGCCGTTGAATGGTTTGGGCAAAAATTTGAAGGTTTGTTAGGTTAGTTTAGGTTAGGTCAACCGTCCGGGCTGCAATTAGTATGGCGCTCTAAAAAAGTGGGTCCACAATTCAACGGTCTCTTTAGAGGTAAACAACTCGTGACTTCGCAACTCACCTGCAGCCTTACAAACAAACTATTAACCTAACTTAACATATATGACCATCCATAAATTATTGTGGAAGAAAGATGTGAGATGGGAAGATAGTTTTCAAACTAACTAAGAATATTTTTCCCCCCTGATATGTCAGGAATTGAAACCCTGGATCCTTCTTAGTTAAATCAGACGCACTACCGAGTGATCTAAGGTAGTGTTTCTAATATGGTTTTAAATTTTTTGTTTAAAATGGATATCTGGGGAGTGTTTGACATAAAAAAATAACACTGTATACTTGTTTTTGGGAGAGAATTTGCTAAGGGGTAAATTAATTATTACCAATTTGTGAAAATATTAAACATTTGTAAAGTGTGAACGATTGCTAATTTTATATATTTTTATTTAAAAAATAATAATTTAATGGTAGTTTACTAATGACTTTTGGAAATTATTGAATTTCTTTTAATATCCATTGCATTTTGTTTAAAAATCATATGATGAGAGTTTAATATTATTAACAAAACAATATGTTTTATTTGTGAGAAAATCATGATAATAGTTTACAGAAAACCTATTTTTGAACATTCTTTATGAGATATTAGAAAGTTTATATAGTTTTGTCGTACAATTTATTTTTATTCAGACACATTAGAACTAGGTGTTCATTTTAGAAAAATAAGGCTCTTTTGGTGTCAATGCTTCTTAAAATAACATTAATTATAACACAAATCACCTGCACTGATGGAAACGCGGGCAAAGATGTTGGTCTCATCTGGTTGTGTGGTTAACGGTGACCGGAAGGTCAGGGTTCGAATCTCGTTTGGGTGTATTGAGGGAGCTTTTCCTAAATAGTTTTCCAATCCATCTCCGTGCCAATCCGGGAACTTTTCCTATAATTTATATCTTCCTCATCTCTGTACCATTTGTGTAGCCTAGCTGCAAGGAGCTCGAATAAAAAAAAAATCCACACTAATAAAAAAGTGACATACCAATGAAAACCTCTCAAGTGAATTAAATTATATTTGCTATTAAAATTAAGGTTAGTTTGGGGGTTATGAGTTCATTGAAAACAACTTTGTTGCCTTTCATAATAAGTCGTGTGTAGAGAAATGAATCCTTGTTTAAATGAGGAGTCAAAGAGAAAGTTTATAAATGTCAGTACATTGAAAATATCAGTGAAATATTATACCTTCACAATGAACTATGACGAAACGATGTATATAGCCCTGGCTAGATATACGTTAACTACTTTATTATTTTTAGAAGCTTCAAGAATTCATTTGATAGTAAACAGAAGGCACACTCAAAAGGCACAAAAGTATGAAGATATGACTTTAATCTCTTTTGAGCTTGCCTTAAAAACTCGCTCGTGTGTCAAATTTATTAAGTGGAATACTTTTAAATTATCTCCACACACTTGAGCACCAGTAGAGCCAACAGACAGCTAAATAAACTAATTTAAACGGTAAAACTGCATCTGTGGGCACGTGACCTTAATTCCAGGTTAATATAGTCTTGTTTGTCGGTGTTGGGTGGTCGGGGTTTGAATCCCAGTACGGTAGACTGAGGTTGCTCCCTCCCCTCTCCCCCAAAAGGTTCTAACACTCCCCCTCCCACGCAAACATAGGTACATTTACACTAAATTATACCTTCTTCATCCATTTCCCATTAGTGTAAATACGCGCATAGCTCAGAGAAGTAATGAAAATAAGGGCATTATTACATGGTCGTATTTCTTTTATAAAAGTTTTAGCGATATTGTAGAGGTAAACTAACCTCATTTACGTGGACAGAGAGTGGGAAACCATTTAGGAGGAAAAAAACCTCAGTAGAACTGACCGGGATTCGAACCCCGATATCCCCATCATCAGAAGGCCAGTCCAACATAAGAGTAGCGCCTAAGGGCTTAGAGCAGGGGCCTCATATTACTTTTATGGAGGTCCGTTTTAAAAACTCTGCACACTTCCGCGGTCCAGCAAAACTTTAACAGTGACTCAAGTTCAAGCCCTATATGACTATAAACTAATTAAAAAAGGTGATTTTCTTTCCTTTTGGTTATTTTACTTATTTATTATTGCTGGCCTTCCATGTCTACCACCCGCCCACCACCGAAATAACATAATTTATTCTTTTTGTCGTTATCTCATCAAGGTTCTTAAAATGTATCCGTGGTCCGGATGTGGACCGCAGTCCGCCATTTGGTGACTACTAGCTTAAAGTGTTCGGACACTGAAGCAGGTTTTTACAGTTCCTTAGTAGATGTTAGGCCTCTACTGTTACAGTTTTGGAGGTTCAATTTCCAGTTTTTTTTTTAAGCAAACAGCTGTTAACTTCTCTTGCATTACGGGTGACCTGGCGGTCTAGGGGTAAGGTGTCAGACTTCTATGCTGGCGGCCGGGGTTCGATCCTCGGTCCCGGCAAAGATTTATCTGATTACCAAACCCTTCCTTCACCTCTGACAAGACATCTCGTGAATGTGGGGAATACCAGGCCTCCACCGTGATTCGGATCCCACGTTAAACTGTAGCTCCTCCATTTCATCTCACAATCACCCTACCATTACATATTAGCGTAAGTGCGTATAACCCGAACGGGTAGTAAGACGCGGTGCTAATAATAATCTTGCATTACGTCTACCAGCTATGGTCGAACCCACAACCGTTACACAGGCTTTATTTTTATTAGAGCAACAATCGTACTCACAGTCACAACACATCGGAGTACAGTTTTGTAATTACATCTAAAGTATAAACATTGATAGAAAAGTGATCTAATGTTATATTTTATAAGCATGGATTAATTACACTGATGTGTTAAGGATGAAAATATAATTTTAGAAGAAATGTACCTGCACTTGAGTAAAGGAAAAGAAGAAAATTATTTTAAAAACTCTCAGCACATCCAAACAGGATTCGAACCCTGATACTGATATCTAATGTGTATCTATATATTTCATAATATAATTTATAGAAAACATTATATTATACAATATAATACTATCATAAATTATCATAATCTAACCACTTTGGTGACCACATGGTCCAAGGCATCACTCTCGCAATATAATCGAATGCAGTTATGCAAATGACGGTGAGATTTGGGTTCAAATCCCTTTCGGCTGTAATAAGGCTGGTTTTCCCTAAATGTTTTACTACTCTCCCTTCACGTAAATGCGGGTACACTTAATTTAAATCCAACCTTCCCTATCTCTAGTACAATAAATTGCTTAGTAGGCTACATAAAGATTACAGACCGAACGGGTAGTAGGACGCAGTGCCAAAATAATAATAGTAATTATAATAATTTGTAAAATAATGTGTTGACCTCAATGGACTTGGGGTAAAATGCTCGCCTCAGGACCCAATGTTGGTAGGTTCAAATCCAGCCAAGGTCAGAGGAACTTTATTTTGCGATAAAAATCCGTAGCACAACTTCCTTCGAAGGAGAAGTAAAGCCATCGGTACCATGTCGGTTGTGGTATGTAAAAGATCCCTTGAAGCCAAGTGAAAATATCTTTCCAGCAAAATTAATAGACTCTTTCTCGCTCGCTCGTAGAAATCCAGTGCTGAAAGCAACAGGTGACCACCGCACTTTCTGAACTTCCTTGCTACATGTGCTTTCTACCAGAAGGAGCTGAATGCATGCTCAGTTCCCGAGTTGATTTTTTTTGTCAATCATCAACAAATAATGACCCGCTTCAATGGCCGCGTGGTTAAACGCGCTACTCTCCGAGTAGAATAGACTGCCAAGGATAGGGAGATTTAGGTTCGAATCTCGGTCGGGTGTAATGAGGGTACTCTTTCCTAAACAATTTTCCACTCTCCCTCCACACAAATGTGGGTAGACTTCCTCTTAATATAAATTTCCTAATCACTAAAACCATCAGCGTATTTAGTACATAAGCGTATAGCCCGAACGGGTAGTAAGACACTCTGATAAAAAAAAAAGGTGTGAGTGGTCTAAAGCAGTATAGGGCAAGGTAAAAGGCGAACCATTCGATCACCTGGGTCACAGCAGTAGCGATGTACGAGTACTATGCGGGTTAAGTGGGCAGACTATTGTCCCAAGAAATCAGCGGCACTCGACTACACAAGAGGCAGGGGAGAAACTTGGTTGGTCCATTGTGGGGCTGGCTGTCACCCGCCACTAGCCCGGCCACAGAGGCTTGTCGGAGAAAGCATAGAGTTAGTAGAACGGCGGCCCAACAGTTTGTCTTGATTCATGAGTTCTTACTCAGGAATGTATTTTATACCTCTGGTGGGAGAGTGGTGAAGACCCCTCCAACAGAAGATGGCAAGGGAATGTATAAAAATAAAGCATTATTATTAGGTGTTGACTGCCGATGCACCCTGTCCTCTGCCGCCTTCAATTCCCAGAAATTACATATTTCCTTCACTTTCATCCAATATTTGAATCCTCCTCCTTCCTAAGCTCCTTTCCCCCTTCAACCTTTCCTTCTATGACTACGTGTAGAAGACAGTTCCTCATGAGGATGTATCCGATCCAGTTTGCTTTGCACCGAAGAATTGCATCCGAAACAGCTGTCTTTCTCACCCACTCTTTTTAAGACTTATTCATTTAGCACCCTCTGTCTTTCCAGATGGTCTTTTCAAATCTTTTGATGCCCCAAATGTATCATTTCCTCAGTTTCTTCCTCAATTCCAAACTCAACTTGCTTCTCAGCAGTAACTTAAAGTTGTTTTTAACATAAATGAGGTTTACAATTCAGTTTTCATAGAAAGGGCCTTTAGATAGCACACAAAAAACCGGCCAAAATTGATAATATTTCACCATTTTACTAGAATTTTTTATAACTGCTTATTATTATCTATTCAAGTTAAATGGATATATGATACTTACTCTAATGAGGTGGAGATGAGGAATGAAGTATTTTAAAGGTATTTTACCCTCATTTACGTTGAAGAAGAGTGGAAAACCATTTAGAAAAAAACACCTTCATTAGACCCAACCGGGATTCGAGCCCCGATCTCCCCGTCTTCAGCAGGACAGTGTGATAAGAGAGTGACGCTTCTGGCTTCAAATAAGGTGCTTACTATGAACATTATTAAGTCTAAATAAGTTTTACATGACTCCAATAAAATACTACTATCCTATTGAGGAGTAATTTTTGTCTGTGCACCAAGTCCTACTACCCGTTTGGGTTATCATTAATAACACTTTAGGGAGGGAGAGGGTGTTTAACCCCCAGAATATCCCACCCCCACCACCTACATTCGGCACGGCTCTGGTTTGAATGCCGCCATTTATAATCGTTGACTCCAAACTTACAAACCAGGAATCCCGCGAAGAGGACGGTGAATCTCATGGCACTGTACCAGTATTCAGACGAGTTATCACATAATTTAAAATACACCTTTCGGAACCGAGGCAGATACACTATCTGTGCGGCCAGCCATGCCGTTAAGGTTAATGCTCGACCATGAATGTAAGCTTGGTTTAAATAAAGAGTAGACCCAGCAAGCAAAACACAAAAACAATAGAGCCGAAAGAAAACAAGGAAATATCACCAATAAAATATTTCCAGGGTGGATACAAAACTTTTATTATAAATTTCCCAGACTTTTCCAGGTTTTCCGGTTAACACTTTAAGAAAAATCCAGACCCAGCCTTTTTAATATTTTTCTTGGTGGATGAGAACTCTTTGATTTATTACAATTACCATATATTTTCAAAAAAATCCTTAGTTACCAAACATCAACATTCTTATAAGGTCATTTTTTCCCCCTTAGTATTCAATTAAGTATTATCTGTGTCCCTGTGTAAATGTATTATAAAACAATCCCTGTACAACCATCTCATGTTAGAGTCACATATATACAGTAGGCAATGAATTTTGTTAACATTTTCTTTATTTTTTATTCAATTCCCTGACATTTACCCCATTTCCCTGTCTGTATCCACCATGGTTTTCCAAACTTACGTCAGTCATATAAAAAAAAAGGACACAGGTAACTGCTATCTTGCAAATTATAGATTATAGTCCTTTTCTTTTAAAGCTTTAGTGGTAATTTGTAAAATGAAAAATTGACACATGGAAACGGGAATTGAGCTTGGGACCCTTAAATTAGCGTGCCAATGCTATACCACTGAAATGTCTACGAATCATAGTTTAAGGCAGAGTGTTAAACTAAACAAAGCCACCACAGAGAGAAACAAAGGCTTGTACAATTCACTGTCACGTCAAAATCTGCGTTAGCTTACCAAACTACTATTATTAAAAAATAATTTAGGCCTGGTTATATAAAAAAAAAGTCAGTGTTTTATCACGTACCCCTTGAAATCTTTCACGCAGCTGAATGGGTACGCTTATCACAGTTTGGGAAACACTGAATTAGAAAAATCGATGAATAGATGAATATGTTCCGTATAACATTCGCGTTTAATGTAATAACAAGCCACCACGGCACGAAGCATGTGTTATGAAAGAGTCTACATTTCACCAAAACAGAGTGTATCATAGCGCAATAACCTAAGAACGTGATTTTTTGACCTGTGCAATTGAAAAAATAAATAAAAACCTCGGGGGCATACTCACTGTCGTAAATTCTAGTTTATCAAGAGGCAGGTACTTCTGATTAAGGTTAGCAAGAGAGATAAGTGAAGTTATTTACTATGCCCAACAGCTTAGAATAGTGTTTCCCAGATTGTGGTACGCTTTACTCCAGGGGTACGCGATGGATTTCAGGTAGTAGGCCCTAAGCGACGTACCAATGAGTGTTATTAATAAAGCATATTTTTATGAACAAATTTACGAGGATTTTGAGGTGATTAATGGATATTTATAAAGCTCTCTTTTCTTATGTCACGGCCTTCCATAGCTTCAGTTTTATTAACCTTTGGAGCGTCCATATATTTTTTTCAAGATAAAAGGTATTTGTTTATTCTTTTTATTTAAAAAAATATATCGTTGCCGTGAACATTTTGGACCTCAAGATTATGATGAATCTTTACGTTTTATGTAGGCTACTCCCGAACCCAAAAAGGTGGCTTTTACAATTCGGTCTGCTCGTCTGTTCAAGGGCCTAGATCCAAAACTGTTAAAGGGTATTTTTTTTTCAATATTTATATTTAGATATTACATGACTATACCTCGGTACAGTTTTTGATTTCAACCATAAATCTTAAATTATAAGTAGTTTACTAATGAACGATATTTTTTAATTTTCGAAAATTGCTTTAATGATTTTATTTGAAATAGATATCTAAGAATTTCTTAACCCGAAAAATAACACTGTATGCTTTTTTATTGTAAAATTCTTCTAAGGGTAATTTACTGTCTGGTGATTTTTGAAAATTCCAAATTTTCATAACGGGCTCTAATGATTTTATATCTGGGAATTGTTTATTATGGTGAATACAAAATTAATATATACAAGTTTTTAGGCGGAAAACTCATTTAAGGGCATTATAGCTGGCAGGCTTTTTACTAATTTTAAATATTAAAAAAAATAGTTATAGCAATTTGTTTAAAAATGGATCTATGGTAAGATTTTTACAATATAAGTTTATATAATTTTATATATATTTTTTGTTAAAAAAGCATATTTGATAGTACAGTTTACTGTTGACAGATATTTGAAAAAGTAATTTTAGGATAGATCTAGATATTTGTTCAAAATTAGTATCTGGGGACTAATTTACATGTTAATTACTAACGTAACATTAAAAAAAATAGTTAACCTTAGGATATTTTACTTTTGACAAATTTTAGAAAATTTAAATTAATCGACATTGGTAGGGGGAATAAGATGAATTTCTAAATGGGTATCTGGGAATTATTTTTCATGATCACTTTGAAAATGTGGCATTAAAAAAATAGTTAGAACAATTATTTTGTTTACACAATATGAAAACGTATGTAGGGTTGTTTCATAACATTTATTTTTTATGAAAATCTGAAAGGTTTAACGACTGGCAAAATTTTTGGGAAACACTTCCTCGGGCTATACGAATTTAACTAACCTATTGGATTCAAGGAAAGGAAATTAAAACTTTAGAGAAAATATACCTGCATTTGTGTAGAGGAATAGTGGAAAAACAATGCGGGGAAGAAAAAAAAAAGCCTAAGTATGCTAAGGTCGGAACTCAAACCGCAATCTCTCCGTCAACGGCAAACCATACTAAATGAGCTTGCCATTTAGGCCACATCAAGTAATGAAAGGGCGATAAATTAAACGGAGCCCAGCATGTTCACACAAAACCATCTAATATCTAGAATTCCATCTTATAATTATGCATCTGTTCGTGATGCGAAGCCCCCTTTCCCCTTTAAAAGCCAGCAATTACAAAGATATACCTGTGCTGTTCCCCCACCACACTTACCCCCCAAAGTAGGTCACGATGCAATATCATCACCGCGCCTCGCAACGTACAACACAGGGCGGGCCACACTTGCGAGCACTTTTGTTATATTTGGTTACGTGTTGGGATACACATTTTCACTACTATATCGATGTACCTATTTATCATTTTATATATCGTAAGGTATATATCGAGATCTATGATACAGCGACCAAATTATATTGATATATTGGTTGTTTCACAATAATTGAATCCCATTGTTATGGGAGAACTAGATGTATTAAGATGGATACTGTTATGTTGTGCTATCAATAGTCTCGTATGTTTTTAATGTTTTATTTAGCTGTTGAAAATACCAGTAAAGTTTAATAAATGTTAGAAAAAAGCTGCACAGGTGAATAAAAATATAGAAAGACTCGTCCAATTTGATTCACAAGCTGTAAAGTGTAGATTTGTATAAAGTATATCGATAAATGGGTTAATATATCGGATTCTAAATCAATAAACATCGATATAAATATATCTGGGATCGATATTTTATGGATCTGCGAAATCATTGCAGTTAGCCCGCTTTCATACCAAGCTTTTTTTTTCATTGGTGGGTTTAATACCGAAGTTATTAATGCCTTTGAGCTGTATTAGTCTTGGGACTCAATCTCCCGATATAAGACAAACAGGCAGTTCGTGTGAAATGGGAGGTTGGGTGAACTCTGTGTGTCTACTATCAATACGGTACTTGACACGCTTCGGTGTTCGCATGGTCTAAAACTCTACAACAAGGGTCGGCCGCTTTTTGTTTGGTTTTGCGGGTCGTAAAAGTTTTTTCTTTTTTAAATTGTAGACTAGTTTTTAAAAAAATATTGAGAAAAAAGATCAACTTTATATTTCTCATATATTAATTAGTTATGATTTATTTTTATGAACACACTAATTGTTTGTTTGCTAAATCTTTTGCAGGCTGAAGGCTGCTAATAACTGAGAGATCGGAGTACGAATCCCAGCTGGGTGTTCAAAGGTTGTTTTATTACTAAATGGGTTTTCACTCTCCCTCCACGCAAATGGGAGTACATTTTTCAAAATATATATGATCCAATAGTGTAAATATTCAGATAACCAGAACGTGTAGTCAATACGTGGGGTACACAAAAAGTTTCTAAACATTACGAAATGAAAAATATTTGTGTTGTGTGTCATTCCACATGGACTACATGCTTTCAAATTAGTCGCTGTACACTGGCTGACACACGACACACACAGAGAGACACAATGAAACCAGTCAGTTAGTTGTCTTTACTACTCCCATGTTTAATCCAGTTTTTTCGTCTATTTCGTGAATAATAGGCCACTGCGCAGGCGCAAAGCCAGGCACACTATTCACGTGACGTTAGTCTCCATCAAAATGTTGAACTGTGGTCATATTTCTGTTGCCATGTTGCCATAGATACTTTAACATCGATAAGGATCAAAATATTGTCTTCAAAACATCGATGATTAACATTATTATTATTATTATTATTATTATTACCGCGTCTTACTACCCGTTCGGGTTATACGCACTTACGATAATGTGTAATGGTAAGGTGATTGTGAGATTAAATGGAGGACCTACAGTTTAACGTGGAATCCGAACCACGGTGGAGGCCTGGCATTCCCCACATTCACAAGATGTCTTGTCAGAAGTGAAGGAAGGGTTTAGTAATCAGATAAATCTGTGCCGGGACCGAGGATTGAACCCCGGACCCCAGCACAGAAGTCCGATACCTTACCCCTAAACCACCAGGTCACCAATTTATATTAAAAAGCATCGATGTTTTTTTTTAAATATCGATTTTAAAGATAGCTTTTTTTAATCAATACCACAGGTATTTTTAATTTATTTTTTCAAATAAATTAAGTAACTATATCTGAAGTACATTTATATCCAGTAAATCAAAAAACTTCAATTCAAATTCTAACAAATCATGTTCATAAAATAATACATTCATTTCAAATTTAGAATAATAACATTTTGAACATAGCCGGTTCTTGATATTGTCTGTGTGATAATTATTATAACCATGATCCGTTGTCCACTGCTTGTAAAAACACTCATTTCTAAACCTTTTTTCTTTCAAAACAGCTTCTTGTCTTTGTCTAAGTTTATCCTACTTCACCCACTAGCAGTTGCTGGTAGGAATGAACACCGGACATTAATGTTTTCAAAAACGATATTTAGAGTTCGATGCTCACGCCATCGATATAAAACATCGATTTTATAGAAGAAATATAACATGGTATTTAAAAAATAAGATAACGTATTTTATTTTTTCGATAAAATCTATGTTTTACAAGTGATCCCTAATCCCTAATGATTTTTCTCATTGATATTATCATTCGATAATTTTCAACAATTATTGTTCTTTAGCGACATCCAAGGCACACACGCTATCGATCAGCAAACATCGAATCGTCAACATCGATGGTTAAAAATCATCGCCAAATAAACATCGATGTTAAAAACATCGAACCTTCAACATCGATGTTCCATGTCCATACCTTTTGCTTTGTTGCTTTCTAAACTTATTCGAGTGAAGTTAGAAAATTTGTGAGGAACTTCCTCGGTTCCTGCATGTACTTTTCCAAAGAACCTTTCTGTTATATTTTCAGTGATAGGGTATACCCGGTGCTTCGTACTTCATGATTTTTTCTGTTTAACCAACATATTCCAGGAAATCATAGCTAATAATTCATCAATATCGATAACACCAACATTACGCACCACCATCTTATTAAAGATTAAACATTTTAATTTAATTATGTTTCATTTGAAAAAATTATTTGAAACGTTTGTGTCATCCGGAGTGCTCCTGGACTTAAATCACGTGATCATAGGCGTGGGCTTTGCACCAATCAAGGACCGATTATGTTTAGCACCATGTCTTACTAACCATTCGGGGTATACGCTTATGTACTAATTACGCTAATGGGCTAGTGATGAAGAAGGTTTAATCTTAGAGGAAGTGTACCGGCAGTTGCGTAGAGAAAATGAGGAAATCATTTAGGGAAAAACCACAATCGGTAAACGCAACCTTGAGTGAATCACGATCTCCCAGTTTCGGCAGTCTAGTCTATCGCGAGAGTTGCGCCTTTGACCATGCGGCCACCGAAGCGGGTCATGACGGATATTACATATATCAGCCTCACTGGGAATACAAGCAGTGATCTCTCCGCGACAGTTGTTCTTCCTCTAAGCCCAACTACTATTATGTTCACACACTGTGCACCGTGGTGTGCGATAATTTTGTTTATATTATTATTTATTAGAGGTATTTAACGCGCACTTTCTGAACCGACTGAATATATCAGCACACGACTTATGAGCTAACTTAACAAACACGACATCCAGTCCCCAGCCGTTAATTCATCACTGTAAAAGTGAAAACTCACATTTCATCAATGATAAATTATCCAGCCATGCAAGGAATTGAACCTGGGACCATAATCTCAGTAAACAGGTACGATAAAACCGTACATACTTTCTTTTATATAAATCTAAATTTTTCAAAAATCGTTCATCAGTAAATCACCATGAAGTTTAGAATTAGAATCAAGATCACAATTTGGCTTCGGGGTATGACCACCTAACATGTAGCCTACGTTACAAGTTTGAACAAAAAAAAAAGTGTTGATAAAAGAACAGGTACAGGCAGGAATAGACACAGAGAGATTTATTTATTTTAATAAGGGGCACAAAAACGCATCATAATACAGAGGCTGAAAATTTTCCCGATCACAATACTTTAGCTTGTTGATTTTTTTTTCTCATCCCTAATGCAAATGTTTTGAAAATAGCTTAGAAGCCTTAAATTGTAGAGCGAAAATACCTTGTAATTTTCTTTATATAACACCGAGCGTTTGAACCAATTTCGGATGAACTAACAAGAGGTGACCAACTTCAGTGGCCGAATGCTTTCAGGTGTCAATTTGTGTTAGCTTGGCCTGCTCATAATGATGATCGGGGTTCGAATCTAAGTCGATTCTACCTCTAAAATGCTCTTTCCTTATTCCTGCCTCATTAGAGTAACTATCAGAATTATATGCGTACAACCTGAAATGGTAGTAAGACGCGGTGATACAAAGAAAAATAAATAACAAGGGCACATTTTCTAGTAAACATTTCGTCATTATCAACCTCTGATATCTGTATCCATTTCGTTGTCTGTGTCCTTGGGTTAAGCACGTCTCTTTGAAGGAGGGCTTCGAAATCAGAATGAGCCGGACACCATTGGCCTAGTAATCGAAACTATAATTTCATGGTGCTATTCAGTAAATTAATTTTAACGGTGCAATCAATGAAACTAATTAGCTGAAGCAGTCACAGAACACCAATTTAAACTCTTTGTAAATAATTGACAGTGGTGGAAAATTAATCCAATATACAACATTACAAATCAATTCATAGTTATGCGCGATTTTTTTTCGTTTGTTTATTTTACGAAACGCACGCATTTACGATGATATTAATGCTTAATCAACATGGTCAGTGTAGTGGTTAACACGCCATACTTCGATCCTGACGACCTGGATTTAATCCCAACCGGCTACTCTGGGGGTTAACTTTTTTTTTTTTACAAGACGTGGTGCTAAGTAAATAAATAACAACTTTTTTCCCCATATGCTTTTCAAGTAAATTATTATGCATTCCTTAACATTCATTCTACCCGGTATCTTTCCTTAGATCAACTAGTTTGAGGAGATAATAATAAATTGGCCTGTTGTTGTAACAATTATTTAAGGTTTTATTATTTTTAGATAACTTTTTAGATAGAAGTTTTAAGCCCCATCCAGACTTGAACAGAACAACGAACACGAACATGTTCGCGACAAGTGGGGACGGTTTTACAAACAGAACATTGTAACAAATTGTGTTCGTTGTTCTGTTTGGCACCGAGCCACCAGTTGTCGGTTTTTACCCATCGCATCAAAGGATGTTCGTGTTCGGTCTTGTTCTAATCTGGACGCCTCCACGAACATTTCCACGAACATACAGTCATTGGCCAGACCTAATCACACGTGTGTTTTGATTTTTGTAAGTCTACATATATCTTTTGACGAATGTATATCTTAGTGTATGTGTTGAATTTATTATTATTATTATTATCTCATTATTTTAGCATATTGTAGAAAAATGTAATGGATAAAATCAGTGCAAATTAAGCTCATAGAGCTCTATAAGTCACGCCAGGAAAACTGGAACCCCAAAGATTTAGATCACTATAATAAAATAAAAAACAGGATGTGTTAATGAGATTGGTGGTGTGATGGACAGGGATGGGAACGAATACAATAAAATTATGGAAAGTATGTTAGCCGCCCTTAGAAAGGAAACAAAATAAAACAAGATATCATCGTCCTACTGCCCGTTCATGTTAACCTATGTACTGATTACACTAATGAGCTAAGGAGGAGATAGGTGTGAGTTAGAGGAAGTGCACCCATATTTGCGTGGATATCGTTGGGGAAGCCATTTAGGAAAAGCACCTTCACTGCACCCGACTGGGATCGAACTCTGATCTACCCATCTTCAGTAGTATAATGTAACACAAGAGTGACGCCCTACACATCGCGACCACCAAAGTGGGTAGGGGGAAGGCTAAAGGCATAATTTTTTACCTCGTTTTCTGTTAATGAAGCTGTACCTTTTTTTATCTGTTGCTAGTTTCCCAGTTGGCATACCTCGTTTTACTAAAAAGCCTTAATAGTCTGATTGTTCCCAAATTTGTATTTCCAGAAACATAATGAACTCTACTAAAACACAATAATGTTTTTGTTTGTTTAATACATCACAATAAACACACACACGAGCGTTTTTGTTCTCCAGGTGCTTAATTCAATATGTTTTATTCGTTAGAAAAATAATTTAAAAAACCAACCAACTATGGGAACACGTTGCGAACATGTTCTGTTCAAGTCTGGACACTCAGCCACAGCGAACCGAACAACGAGCATGTTCGTGGAAATGTTCGTGTTTGCTGTTCTGTTCTAGTCTGGACGTGGCTCAACAGGTTCATTTTTGTGTAGTAATAAGTTTAATTAATACATAATTAACTATTAATATTATAGAAATTTTGCCGTAGACAAGGCTGTGTCTCCTAAACCATGACAGAATTATCTATAAGAAACTTTGGTTCAAACCCTGGTGAGGTATTCTTGTAATGCGAAATAAGGCGAGATACAATTTTCGTAGGAAGAACAGTTAAAAAATATAGCCTTTTGTTGTTGTCAATATTGATGAAGTCTTACTATATTATTAGTGTTGCTTTATAGGTATTGATAATATCTATTATTAGTGGCATCTGAAGATTACACGACTTGAAGTATGAATACGTGAAAGTAGATCTAATAACTTTTCTATCTGCCTTCCTATAAAAACAGGACTATACCAGTAGCGATTTAAAGAAGTGTATGGTCCCAAAAGTAAATAATTCTAATTATTTTAAGCCAATAAAAACAATAATTATATTAATGTCTGATATAATGGTTCAGTCGGTAGTATATCTGCATACTGGATTGTGGATCCCGGTTTTAATTCCTGAAAAGGTCAACAATTTAATGCAAATGAAGCTAGGGTTGTTCCATTCACACAATTTTTCAAATTAATGTTGCGTTGGTCTTGGTATATACTGTTAATAGTCAATAGTCTTGCACGTAAACGAACAATAATAGACGTAGTAATGAAACCAGCGTAGGCTGTTGAATAGTCTAAGGCTGAGTTCGCAAACTCACGGCCCGTGGGCCGTATCCAGAACACGAGACACATCTGGCCGGTTCGTTTGTCTGCAATACTTTTATATTAGGCCCTTCTGTCCGGGTTGTACACACGCATACAAAGTAGTGCTTTAACTTTAGCGCGTACATAATTTTGTGTAACAAAAAAATTTAAAACTATTTATAGCTGTACTATTTTTTTCACTTTAAATATTTGTTTATGAGAGCTTTTATTTGCATATTTTATTATATACTACTTCGAGTATTTCACTAGCCCCCATAAGCATTTGGTAAGATAACAGTTTTTAAATATTTTAAATGTATATAAATAATTGTATATAGATATAATAAAATAGCGAGGTATAGACCTGCATCGATGGGCCCATGGATTAAACGTCAAGCTCGTCTGGTCTAGTTTGCTGGTGTCGAGGAGGTCATGGTTTAAATTACAGTCAGATATACAGAGGATGGGTTTACTAGATAGTTTCTCACATTCCCTTCACTCAAATGCTGTTACATTTTAAAAAGTATATCTTCCTCATGCCTCAATTAATACCGTGATTAAAATGTGCATAGATCATACGGGTAGTAAGACACGTTGAAAAAACCAAAAGGGTATAATATGTTTAAGCAACGTGTTTCTAAAGGGGCTACACGCCCCGTTGATAAGGATATTAGGGTTCAAAACCAGGTTGGGTGTACTAAAAGCGGCTTTTCCTAAACCGTTCCCCACTCTTCCATCTATGCAAATGAGTATACATCACATAAATTCTACCTTTCTTATCCAGTTTTCCACAAGCGTAATTAGTATAAACGCGTGTAGTCCGAACGGGTAGTGAGATACGGTGAAAAGAAAAATTAATAATGTAGGCCTATGCCAGATTACCCGCCACAGCAAATGACGCATAGTCTAAGCATCTCCCGAGCAGAGCAGCACTGTAGCGTCCACCGGTCTGCGACAGTATCATACAAAGTTCCATTCCATGAAACTCTGAAATTTTCAACCGAAAGTGTTTTCTATTTCTGCGCGCGGTGAAATGTTTTTCTTCTACTCATTACACACGTTCTCTACACTATTGAACACTAAAAATGTAGTTGAACGAGGGGAAGGAAATACCTCAAAGAACGAGAGAGAGATAAAAATGAAGCGAATGAAAGTGGAAGTGGAACTTATCACCCGATGCATTCCTTGCGTCAACAACGATAGCCCGTCCGGGAGTGATACACGCTGTATCACAGCACGACTCGTTATCACACGTCATAATTAGTGAAATCATTTCCCAGCCTTCGTTTTTGCTAGTCTAGTCTATCTCGATGGAAGTGCCAGCAACACCTTCCTGGTCTGCTCCAGCCCATTCTGATAGCAGGGCAATTATTCATGATACGACGTACACAGCGGATTTTAACCCATTTATATTTATAGGGCACGTAACAGATTTAATATAGTGGGCTCTTAATCACGCGTACTCAAGCCTAAAGCGCTGAATAGGAAACGACGTTTTGAGAAAGTAAAAACAAATTCATTTAAAAAAAACAACTTGTGCAATGGGTCTTACTACCCGTTCGCAACATCCGCATATTCACACTAGTAGGTTAAGAATTAAGAATATAATAATTATAAGAAAAAATTACCCATATTTGCGTGAAAGAAAGAGTGGGAGAACATTCAATAAATAAACACCCTAGGTACACCAAACCGGGATTCGAACGTCTATTTTCCTGTCATTGGCAGTACTGTCTTTTGCTAGAGTGACACCTTCAGGGGACCACCTCGGTAAATGATAAAATGCCGCGCTGGCTTTCAGCTTTAACGCGATATTTGTTTATACGATTCGTTATTTCAAAATTTGGTCCACGCCAAAATAAGGCAGAAAGATTCCAGCAGGGCTCTCTCTACTTAACAACCCTATTTTTTGAGTTTTATTTACATAAATGAATATGGGAAAATGTAACATTAGCTCATTTTCAACGACTATTTAAGCATTTTTGCGAGGCTATTAGACTAGGCATGATGTAAAAGGTATATAGATAATTTATATAGCCTTATTCTAAAGGTTGGCGCACACTAATTTCCGTATCGCATCGGATGGGCTACTTTCCGAGTTGATTTCCTTGCTCAGCTCTACCTCCTCTGCAAGCGTGGATTGGGGAGGGAGGGGGGGGGGGATCGCAAAGGGTCAATTGACCTCTGTGAAAGTTAGAAAATTAATACAAAAACAAAATTAAAGTTCAAATTTTAGAAAGAAAAATACAGCACAGCCATTTTTTTTTATCTCTTTACGCGCAGAAACCTCTTAGGCCGGGTCCACATCTGCATTATCCATCCACCTTTGATCAATGTCCGATACGACTCACGCAAGTATGGAAAAAAAAATATTGGTTTTCATGTACGAATGTTTGTCATGCATACCTAGTAAAAAACAATGCCCCACATAGAGACGGTAGACTACCGCATATTAAAGAAGACTAATAATCGCCTGAGAGCAGTTCATCCACGAGTACCGAAAATAGAATATGTGTGGATAGCAGTAGTGGTAGAACTGTGGGGGATTCTGACCCCATGGAAATAATTTGTTCCTCTCTGGAATAAATTCCCCCCCTAGATATATTTCAAATCCTCTGATATTATCGGATATGAAGCTGAAAGATTTTCTTAAATCAAACTCCAAATGACCTCGAGATGCATCCTATTGTCAAAATTTTACCGGAAAAGACCGCTTCAAATAACTACTAGACTAGAGGCATCTAATTGGTAGAAAGTGTAGGAAAGCTCTAAATAGCTTCCAAGGTCATCCATTTTCAAACATGTCTAGGTGAGGAACACTTTAAATGGCTTTCAAAGAATCTGATAAAAAAAAAATCAAAGCGAAGACTACCCATAGCTTCTAAAGTGAACCATTTTTCAAAAAACTGTTGAAGGAGGGACACTCCAAATAGTTTATAAAACTTACTTGATTTTAAAAAATTAGGGAGGATTACCACGGTTTAAAACATACATAAGATCAAATATGAATGAGAAACTATTAAATGGCTTCCAAGAGAAATCTAACATTGTACGTAACTATGTTATTTATAACTATGACCCCTCTAAGAAAATGGTCGGGATACGCCCCCGCTCCTCTGCTATACACCGGTAGCAGCCATGGATGCATATATTGAGGAGGACGTATAATAGCTGTTGCCTTCCCTTCTGTGTGCGCTGAACAGTTGCGAGGAAGAAGAAACGGAAGAGAAAATAATCAAATTTTACGGGATAATTTGTGATAATTAATTAATTTTATTTTGATCCTAGCTCTCAAACTAAGGATAGCTTACCGAGTGATTTTACTGAATTACAAATTTTTCGATTTTTTTTAAGCAAGTCTAGGATTTGTTTAACATGACAAATAGCACTGCATAATTGGTTTTTAAGCAAAAATTCGGTTAAGTGTGGTTTACTGATGGTACATTTGTGAAAATTCAAAATATTTCGAACATTACTAAAGCAAATTTGTTTAAAATGTACATCTATAAATTGTATAGTATGACAAATAGCACTGTATACTTGTTTTTTGGAGTAAAAATTAGTTTATGGGTTTATGGTTTATTGAGTTGTTAGAGCTTGAAATAATTTAAAAATGAAATTAAAGTTTCGATTCTAAATTAGTATCTTGGGAATGTTTGAAATGACCAATTGCAATGTTTAGTTATTTTATGGTTAACAATTTGATTACGGGCATTGATGAACAATTTATCAAAAATTTGAATAATTTAAAAAATTGATTTAATTATTCGGTTGGTAAAGAGAGTGTTTGTTTAGCATGACAAATACTTCTCTATTCTATTTTTAAGGGGTACATTTTTTTAGGGTAGTTTACTGATGCTAAGTTATAAAAATTAGAAACATTCTTAAAATGGATCTACCAATTTTGTCCCAAGTGGGTATCTTGGGAATGTTTATAACATGACACATTACATTGTAAACTTGTTTTTGAGCTAAAATTGTTCTTAAGGTTGGTTTACCGATAGCTGATTTTTCAAAAAATTATAAATATTCAGAATGGGTAGCCTATCTGGTAAGTTTTTTAGAATATATAAGTCAAGGATATCCTGGAATTTTATCAAAACCTTTTCACTTTTAAAAAAAAGTTTTGACAAAATTCCAGGACACCCTTAAGAGATATTCAAGATCTGTTGATATTAGCATGTGCAGAAAACTAAACTCTATGTTATTATTATTGTTATTATTATTATTATTATTAGCACCGCGTCTTACTACCCGTTCGGGTTATACGCACTTACGCTAATGTGTAATGTTAGGGTGATTGTGAGATGAAATGAAGGACCTACAGTTTAACGTGGAATCCGAACCACGGTGGAGGCCTGGCATTACCCACATTCACAAGATGTCTTGTCAGAGGTGAAGGAAGGGTTTGATGATCAGGTAAATCTGTGCCGGGACCGAGCTTAAGGGGCAGTCTCATAGTCAAATTTAGTACGCCTCGAGTGCGGCGCTACACTAAGTACATGACGACACCTACCTAAACTCGAATGGAATTGGCCGTTCTCGCATAGGAAACTGGCCCATTCCATTCTGGTTTAGGTAGGTGTCGTCATGTATTTAGTGTAGCGCCGCACTTGAGGCGTACTAAATTTGACTATGAAACTGGCCCTAAGTTATTAACTGGGATTGATCCAATACCCTAATCGATTTCGCTTACCAATGTGTCACTACGAAGGGCTTTAAATTTCCACACGTCCTTTTAAAAATGTGTCTTACACAACATGAGGGTCGAGCAACAATCTGATTTTTTCGAAACATTTCACCATTTATTTTTTCCTCGTTCACTTAAAAAAAAAAGAAGAGAAGTAATTGTGAAAGCCTTCACTAAACTATAATGGATCCCTGATAGAAAAAACAGAATCTGAGTTATTAAGTTTGTAAAACTTCTTTCATATATTCATACGTCAAGTCTTATGATCTGTCATTTTTAATAGATAATATTAATACCTATAAAATAATACCGTTTAATGATACAAGTAAAATATATTTTTTAACAATGTTGACCGTAAGTAAATGCGTTCGTATTTTCTAAGCTCTCTTCCTACCAGAATTAGTTTATAGTTTGTTTTATAATCAAGAAGAAAACTCGAGTAGGACTTTGTGCAACATTAAGATTGTCAACACCCTCAAACTGTTTACAAAACGAATAGAGCGAACACGTAAACAAATATATATTTATAATAAAAAAAAAGAGAAAGAAAACATGTCAACATCTTATCTTTCGATATCAATACTGTGGAAACAAACAAAAAGAATAGGTCCATATCTAAAAATAGAAATAATAAATATCCATGAAAATAAAATATCATACTACACTGAGAACATTGCAATCCAGGCTGTAGAAATAGTAAATGTTAAAAAGGGGGGAAATTATCTCAGCACTAGCTTGCTAGACATTGATCCAAAAGGCCAAAGTTTAGAAACCTTCAACCGAATGCATTTTGTTTCGTATGTATAAATATTAGTTTTGATTTTCTCTTGAGTAAATATAACCCTCATTATTGGCGACGTGAAAGTTACACAATAAAATACATTGGGAGCAAGGGAGTCTTATGGAGGGACGAGAGCGTGTGGCAGCACTCGGAACTGAACTTTAATTTGTCTCATTTTTAGATATTTGTGTGTGCTGTGTTTGGTTTTTTTTAGCCGGGTGTTTGGGGTTCAATCCTTGGTCCCGGCACAGATTTGTCTGATTGCCAAACCCTTCCTTCACCTCTGACAAGACATCTTGTGAATGTGGGGAATGCCAGGCCTCCGCCGTGGTTCGGAATCCATGTTAAACTGTAAGTCCTCCATTTCATCTCACAATCACCCTACCATTACACATTAGCGTAAGTGCGTACAACCCGAACGAGTAGTAAGACACGGTGATGATAATAATAATAATAATAATAATAATAATATTTTTAAACAATGTATTATTTAGATAAATAAATTTGGGAATTTTTATAGTATAAAAACACATACATTTCATATGTATTTGTAAAAATATGGCTTGCGTTTTTTTTAAAAAAGGTTAAATATTTATGGTTTAAAAAAGTGTGGGCCACGAGAAGATTTTTGTGAAAAGTTTTTTTTAACACCGCATCTTACTACCCGTTAGCGTTATACGCTTGTGTACTAGCTACGCTAATAGGTTAAGGAGGATGAAGGTTGAATTTAGATAAAGTGTGCCCACATTTGCGTGAATAAAGAATGGGGAAAATCACCCTCAGTACATCCAACCAGGATCGAACCACGATCTCCCAGTCATCGGAAGTCTAGTATATTAAGAGAGTGACGCCTTAGAGCACGAGGCCACTAAAACAGTAATGAAAAGTTTTTGAAATGGGAAATTTTTTGTAATTGTTAGGAAATAGAAAACAATGGGAAAAAAACCTTCTCTCAAGTCCTTTAGAGCTCGCGAAGGTTTGTCGTTCTAAAAATTGGGCCACTGATCTAAAATGTTTGGGAAGCACTGTTCTAAGATAAAGCTATTATTATATTTCCTTAAAATATATGCTCAACATATGTCCTTAGAACAGTTAGTGTAATTTATAGATAGTTTGAACGAGTGACGTGTAGTTTTTTTTAATACATCTTCCCTAACAAACCTAATTAACGGGAGCTTGCTTGCCTTGGTATCAGGTGGATCTTGCTAGCCACTAGTTCAAACAGAATGTTATCAGTCCAAGTGGTGATAAGATAAACATATATTATTAGGGTTATTAAATGCACAATTTATATTATTATTATTAGCACCGCGTCTTACTACCCGTTCGGGTTATACGCACTTACGCTAATGTGTAATGGTAGGGTGATTGTGAGATGAAATGAAGGACCTACAGTTTAACGTGGAATCCGAACCACGGTGGAGGCCTGGCATTCCTCACATTCACAAGATGTCTTGTCAGAGGTGAAGGAAGGGTTTGGTAATCAGATAAATCTTTGCCGGGACCGAGGATCGAACCCCGGCAGCCAGCATAGAAGTCTGACACCTTACCCCTAGACCGCCAGGTCACCGACACAATTTATAAACCGACTGATTTTTATCAGCACAAGATGTATAAACTAACTAATTCTAGAACATACACAACCTAAATTCTTCACCATCCATCCATCACTATGACTATGAGAACCCCAATTTAACGAAAAAATACAATTTTATGATATATCCGGCAATCGATCTGGAACCCTTGGCTGATCAGGCAGTCGCTCTATAGACCGAAGCTAAAGTGTCTGACAAATAAACAACACGTAATTAAATGAGGTACCATTCACTGAATTGGATAGTATCAATCCATATTAGATCGGAACGGTCTAATTTAATTACATGCTTTTCAATATTCCAAATGGACTGCTCGGACCAAATCCAGTTTGTTAAGAAATAGCGGGGGATACACCGTGCATACGCTAGTTCTTTATTAAAGTGACCAAAGATTTTTTTAATATTCATTTACATATTTTAACAAACCACAGCCATCGTTTAGCAGGCTAAAACTTTAGACTCATGCATTACGGTGGGTTGACGCTAGTGGAAAGGCCAGGTTCAGTCCCGTCTGGTTGTATTAATGTGTTTTCTTCCACATGAAATGTTTCCCTCCTTGCAAATACTGGTATTCTTGTTTTCAAATTTACCGTTCACCTCCCTTAGGGTTGCCAATATTTTCTTACTACCAAATTCCTCGTGTTTTCCAGATTTCCCAGAAGTAATACCGATTTTTTTACAGAGCTAAGATTGAATAAAAGTATATTAAAATTTCATTTTTCATCAAACTGACTAAGTGTGAAGTCGTGTATCCTATTTCTAAAACAGAATGATTTAAGATCTATGGGGAAATACATCCTGTGTCGCTCCACAACCATTTTTAAAGGGGTAATATTTAATAAGACATGCATGAATCAGCGTGGGCAGTTCTTTAATTTCACTTCTTCGTTCATCCAAAGACCTACTACTGTATTTTAAACTTTCATTAAATGTACAAAATTAACAAATATTCCAGTATTTACACTAGATTTTGTAAAATTCCCTTTTTATTCCCCGGCTCACCCTGTTTTCGAGATGTGTGGCAATCACGTCCCTACCCCATTAGTATGAATATATGCTGATAGCCCGGAAGGGTCTTAATACATGTGTGCGTAAAGCCACTCTTTGTTTCGGAACAACATAGGAAAGTGTGTAATCTAACGCAATATGTTGGGTTGAAAAATAATCTCGAGAAATATAAATTTGTGATGATTATTGAAACTTAAAACCTTATCTTCTTTTTTTTTTTTAGCATCTTGTCTTATTAACCGTTCGGGTATGTAGGCCTGCTAATTACGTTAATAGTTTTAGTGATTAGGAAGATTATATTTAGAGAAAATGTACCCGCATTTGCGTAGAGGGATAGTGGAATACCATTTTGGAAAAAACCTTCAGAACATCCGACTGAGATTAGAAACTCGATCTCCCCGTCATCGGCAGTATAGTCTACTGCAAGAATATCACGTTAGACCAAACCTTAATATTGAGTGAATGTAACTTAGGACCAGTTTCATAGTCAAATTTAGTACAACTCAAGTGCGGCGCTACACTAAATACAAGACGACACCTACCTAAACTCAAATGGAATGGGCTGTTTTCACATAGGAAACTGGCCCAATCCATTCTAGTTTAGGTAGGTGTCATCATGTACTTAGTGCAGCGCCGCACTTGAGGCGTTCTAAATTTGACTATGAAACTGGCCCTAAATACATGACGACACCTACCTAGAACAGAATGGAATGGGCCAGTTTCCTATGCGAGAACGGCCTATTCCATTCAAGTTCAGGTAGGTGACGTCTTGTGTTTAGCACCGCACTTGAGGCGTACTAAGTTTGACTATGAAACTGGCCCTTAGCATGCCTAAAGTTCGAGTCGATACTAAATACAAGACGACACCTACCTATAACAGAATGGAATGGACCAGTTTCCTATGCGAGACCAGCCCATTCCATTCAAGTTCAGGTAGGTGACGTCTTGTGTTTAGCACCGCACTTGAGGCGTACTAAGTTTGACTATGAAACTGGCCCTTAGTCCTATACCAATAAAGGATTAATGGAATTAAAATTTCTGGGCCAAGTTTACTGATTGACATCTATTTTGTTTTCTTGAGCAGTGATAGAGAATGTTATGGAAACCATAACATGAGGTATCCACTTCAAAAGTGTACAGAAGACACAAAACCAATTTAAAAAAGTTCATATAAACATGTGTCCCATTTGACTATGTTTCCGAGTTATAGCCAAATGATTCCACTAAATTGTTTGTATACCATGCTCGATATCTATTAACCTGTTCTATGGGTTGTTACGAACAGTTCGACACCTTAAGGCGCGTATCCGCGTATAGTGTCATCGTTGCGTATCATCTGGTAATAAGATACGGTGGAACATTGTCTGATTTTTTCCCCCTTATCATCACTGCGTGTCCGTACCAAAACGGAGGACACGTGACTAAGATAGTATTGAACTTGAGTATTCAGTTTTAGTTATTCTGCAGCAATGAGCACATCTGTCCTCCCACACATCTTGTTTTCGCACTTTATTGAAATGATCAGGATGTTTTGGGTCCCGAATTAAGTAACCTTTACGGTATATTTTTTATAAATAGTATGGCCTCCTTACTCCACTCCATTGGGTAAAAAATACATCCATAACAACAATAAACGGGGGGAAAAAGGTACCGACAAAAATCTAATATCTACACAAGGTTTAGGGTGACCTGGTGGTCTAGGGGTAAGGTGTCGGACTTTTGTGCTGGGGTCCGGTGTTCAATCCTTGGTCCCGGCACAGATTTATCTGATTACCAAATCCTTCCTTCACCTCTGATAAGACTGGTATTAATCACAACTTGTGAATGTGTGGAATGCCTGACCTCCACCGTGGTTCGGATCCCACGTCAAACTGTAGGTCCTCCATTTCATCTCGCAATCACCCAACCATCACACATTAGCGTAAGTGCGTACAAACCGAACGGGTAGTAAGACGCGGTTCTAATAGTAATAGTAATAATACACAAGGTTTCTGCTGGACGTCCTCGACAGAAATGAGCGCGCAACGCGGTAAAAGGGTAGCCCGTCCACATATGTTGCAACCTAGTGCCGTATCATTCCTTTGATGTGACGGGGAAAAACCGACCAATGAGCGATCGGGCCCGTTGCGTATCTTTATATCACATTTGACACGCCACTTTGCAACGATTTCTCGTCTTCCATGTTAAGCAACAAGTGGATACCCGGCTTTAGCTCAGTCGGTAGGGTGTCTGTCTACTGAGCTAAGGGTCCCGGAACCGATTCCCGGCATGGCCGAAAATTTATCATTGGTGAAATGTGGGTTTAGCCCTTCACGTTGTTCAATTAACGGCCGGGGACTGGACGTTATGGTTGTCCTAGTCATAAGTTAGATTATAAGGCACGTGAAGAAGCTACGACAGGGCTTAGCAAGCCGGTAGTGGAAAATATATGACTTGAATAAAACACTGACTCAGACCACAGGCTGGAAACAGTGATGGATGTGAAATATATTACTCCAAACACCTGGTATTTTCGAAAGAGAGCGGCATTCTATGACACGACAAGCGCAGGCTTCATTCTGAAGGTGAACATTTTGAGCACTTTCTATAATGTTGAGCAGTTTCACATTAATGACATGACTATAATTAAGAAATATTGTGAAATTAGACATATGTTTATATTAGCTTAATTCATTGTTTGTGTGTCTCATGTCATCCAGTGCAGTGGGTCACACATGTTACTGTACACCCTGTATAACTACATATTTCGTTGTACAGTGGCACAATCATACGGCTATGGAAAACAGTAGGGGCCCTAAGAATTTAGACCAGTACCAAAAGTAAATGCTTGGGACACCCACCAAATTCTCTTGCACACGTGCTAGGTGCATTAAATTTGGCAGCGTACTCTAATTTATCAAGGGGGCCTACTGCATCTGTAAGGGCACCACATAGCTCATTGTGGCCCCTGCCTCTCAGAACCAACAAACATCCTTACACATTGTAAAACCAGTTTAAACATTTAAGATAATACATGATTTATCTGCGAGCTACTGGTTCCAGAAAACAACATGGCAGTCTAGCTTAATCTTGGCACTGACGGTGAAACTATTTGATCTGTCAATGAAACGGCGCCTATAGGACTACCGCAGAGATACGCAAACACCTTTTATTTCATTAAATTTCTTGATAAAAGATAAGGATTTAACGGTTTACAGCTCGCAAATAAAGACATGTATTTTACAAACATGCTATTTTCTAGTTTTTTATAGGGTACATAAGCAATGTGAACATTTAAATCTAGTGTACCTAAATACTTGGAATAATTTTAAGCAAATATTTATACTCTTAGTTTCAAAAAATATGTACACAGTTGGTTAGGGAAAACATCCGACTGGAATTTGAACTAAGATATCCTTGTCATGGCAAATCCACTTTAATGCTAGAGTGACAAGTTAAAACATGCGACCACCGATGCGGCCGCTAGCTACAGCCTCTAAGTAGTTCTCTTAGTTACCGATAGTTTAATGAATGCCATTACGTTATAGCCAGATGTATGAATTCTGTTCAATTCTATCAATCTAGTGTGTAGCACATGGTTTTGACATACTCTTGCACAAACAGAAACTAACCTTAGAAAATGTTATTTTGTATTTACGGCAATCGATACAATTGGGCGTTGACGGATGTGATCAGATACATGTAGCAAACTCCGAATTATTTGTGGCCTACCGACCCGGTGTTCAAAAGACCATTTAGTAAAACAAAACAAAAACACAAGACACCCAGCCGGGATTCAAACCAGACTTTTCGGCCATCGGAAAACCAAACCAAAAGAGAGGGACATCTTAGCCCATGCGCCCACCGATTCGGAGGCCTGTACGCTAATATTCATCTAGCACGGCCAATCTATGAAGTTGAAACTACCTTTTTAAAAGTCTTTTAAGGTATTCGGCAAAAAAAAAACCGGATATAATATTTAGTCATGACTTAATAGCCTCTCTAGAACCAGCTCCATCGTATAGTGGCAGTGCACCTGACTACGAGTCTAAGGGTCCCGGTTTCGATTCCCAGCTGATACTATGGATAATTTTCCCGAAAGGAGAAATATACCAACGGTCACTAGGGTTTGGTTAATTAGGATTAAGCTAGGTTTAAGATCACGCCTGGCTCCACACCTTCAATCATTCTCACTTTCATTACATCATCTCATTGCGGGTACGACGTATAGACAACCTCCATGGGTGTAACCTAGGCAACGTTCTGTTTGTAAAAAAAAACTCTAACCCCAAAGCTAACCCCCATCTAACAACATCGTGGCTCGATTTTTTTTTTTGTATTTTACTTTAAAAAAACCCCACTGGAATTGAGATTAATGAAACAGTCTTGATATCAAAAGGAAAACCCCAAAGAAAAACAAAAAAATAACATCTTAACTCAGGGGCTTCCAACTAGCGACCAGAGATGTTTTGTTCTGCAACCCATAAAGTTTCTTAGAAAAGTAATTTGCTGTCGTAAAAGTGATATTTTTAAGGGAGAAACGTAACGTTTTCATTTGTGTGGGGAGAAACGTAAAGAGTAAGACTTATCAAAATAGTAGGCCTATAGTTTGGTCGAGAAATTCGTTTAATATGTAATTAAATATGTTTAATTTACCACTTCTTATTTCATTCACTTGGAAACCCCTTTTTTAACTGATCCCAATTCCGCTGTTGTCAAGTGAAAAATACATAAAGCCACAGTTAAAAGGTAAATGTTATATAAAGAGAACATAAATGAACGTTTGTGAATCGAATGATGTCATCTAATAAGAGGTTCACGACACTATATTGTCATTTGTATTTTACTCCTCCTTCGTTTGTTCCACTGCTGGACAGCTAACCCCTATCCCTCCATGGATTCTGGCGGTTGAGAATTTCTGCTTAATTATTCTAGCATCTGAAGATTGGTAACAATCGAAAATATGGTTCAGTTCGATCAATCTTACCTTTCGGGATCGCCTCTAGCGGAGCCGTCCTGTCGGGCGACGAACGACAGTATCGGCATTTCCTTTACGTGCGGATAATCTTCTACCTTAATATATTGAAAAGTCAACTGCGTATTTATCAAAAACCAGCAGGACACAACTGTTAACCATATTAAAGGAAAATTCACTTCCTGAAGCACTTTCTTTTACCACTTCAACAAACACTAAAACAACAATTTTAGCAATAACCAAACGTTCACTAAAACGTTCGTGTTTTTGTAGTTTTTATCATAATGAAACTTTTTTTTCTTACCAAAATAAATTATTGCTTCACAAGTTAAGCCCCAACGTTTAGTTTTATATACACATTAATCTTAACAGTTCTTGAATATTTGTTATAAAAAAATGTCCTGGTGAAATTATCAATGCCCATAGGGGGGG
>CABEEJ010001080.1:25485-53816 GCA_901482245.1 Timema douglasi | reverse complement strand
TAGATATTATTAGTAGACTATGAAATTAAATGCACCTAGTGAAGCAATATGCTATTTATTTTGGTCAAATTTGTTTCCTTGTCATAAAAAACTTCTTAATACGGATGGATTATTAAAGATGTTCGATGTATTTTGATTATGTTTTCAACACAACATAGGTAAAAATTATCGGCATCTTTCTGGCCAGTTAAAATGCTTAAGTTTGAGTTTAAACTTTTAAGTTATTTTCTAATCAACGACGTTTTACAAGAAAATTTGTACGTCTAAGATTAGAGAAAAATATTATAAATCTAAATCTACCAATTCACCTATCAAAAATTCGTATTTCGATAGAGCCACGACAGAAAATGTTAAGATAATTTGGGATTGCATTATAAGATTTTATATAAGCTATCACACACTTGTATAAAACACCTTAATCTAAAAATTTAAACTTTTTCACTAGTCAGAAATTTTTCCTACATTTTGTTGAAAGCAATTTAAAAAAAATCAAACCATTTAATTAAAAGTCCGGCATTTTTAAAGGTGTGCAAAGCTTCTCTGGGTTCGCTCATGTAACACCTTTGATGAACAAGTGTAGTCCTGTATCGCAAATGCTACGAGCACCATTAGCTCTCAATCACTCGAACTATTCAACCACAATACACATGAAAAAACAACCTTAAAAAGCAAAGGTTCGTGTCACATCGGTCGCACCGTAGTCTTGTCACCATCAGAATGGCGAACGGTGCAAAATGTCCGCTGTCCCTCCGACAATCCGAAGAGGTGCGTGCGATACAAGACCTTACCACGTAACGACTACATACATGTATCATTGTATGTGCTCACATTTATCTCCTGCCGTCACTCCCATAACGCCCATATCTCTCTTATCACGCACTAAGCTTAACACGAACACACGAGGGTCACGTTTAGGACATTTTTAGGGTTACTAACTTTTCTAGTTTCACAAACAACTAGGTTAATTTAATTTGGATAGAAATTTGACCAGTATTTTACCTAATAATTAAACAAAATTAATCATGAATATTTTCTACCTCAAAATTATGACGGATCTTGACGTTTTATATGCTCCTGGGCCGAAAAAATAGGGTCTTATAGCTCCGTCTCAGTGCCGAATTCAGAGATGTAGAGGCCCCAACAATAAACAAATATTTATATTTAGACATTATATTTTTTTTCTTTACAAAATTAACTAACAAATATATTATTTATATAAGGACATGGTGTCATTACAGTACATTAGAATGGCTTAAAACCAACATTTTATAATTTATTTGTTTTAAATCAATCTTGAAGAGGAGATAACATAATGTAAACACTTGTTTGTATTTCAACAATTTGTAGAGCCCCGAGGGCATTAGCTTCTATCACCCTCCTTTAAATCCGGGCGTGTGTCTGTCCTTTGAGTGTGCCGGTCTGGACCCGAGGCGACAAACCAAACGGTTTAATGGATATAATTAAAATTTGATATTTAAATTTTATATGGTCATATTTCAATCACGAATTATATTATAACTCTAAAACTAAGTGTAGTATACGTTTGATTTTTTAGATATATATATTTTTTTTTTTCAAAAATTTTCATAAGGCTTTTTTGCTCAAAATAGTTATCTGAAGAGTGTTTTACATGCTTAATAAGAATGTATCTAATCATTTCACTTGGTAGGATAAACCATTTTTGAAAAATGCTATAGATCCGTGCTTCCAAAATTTTATCATTGGGTCTGGAACGGGGTCAACTCAGCCTCATGAGAACAAGTGAAAGGCTACTTAAATAAAGAAGTGCGAAATAAAATTAAAAAACTGAGATTAACGGATGGAGGGTTGGTTAGGTGTGCTGCTGACCACACGACACCCTCTATCAGCAAAATGTTGGCAATATCAATGCTAACGGCGGCCACTCGATCGGTATAGCTCACTTGCGGGCTGACACACTGGAGTTTTTTTTATGAAACAGTATGAACAATTTTGTCGTACAATTTATTTTTTATTTTTTCAATCTTAAAACAAGAGTTATTTAATGAATTAACTTCTAGGGCAGAGGTGTGCAACATATTTTTCAATAAAGCCTCAAGTATGGCGAATAAGAAGTGAAACTCATACCACCATAAACAAAATTGAATAGTTAGATTGCTCAACTGAACATAAAAAAAAATTGAATTAGCTTATTCAAAACATGTATCCTTTGATTGCTCAGTTTCAACTTCCTCACACAAACGATGACAATTTCTCTAAATGAAAATGTAAGAGAATTTAATGCGAAATTTGACTTTCCTTTTATCTGACAAAATATCCAGCCAATATTTCTGTAGATTAACTCAATGAACTTGTGGAGTGCTTACAATGATATGCACGAAATATCAAGCTACAACTATCACACGACGTCAGGAAAAGGTTTAGTTTCCTGTGAAAGCTGACAAACTTGAATTGAGCCACATATTCATGCCCACTTGTGGCGATAGGTGACAGAGGGTTGCCCACCTCAGCTCTATAGGGTCATTATTATAGGAACAGTATGATGAAATTGCAACCACGTCAAGTTTGAGAAAGGATGAAAAAAATAGTGGTTAATCATATCCACTGTGCACCCGACCGAGTTACGATTCCCGACCTTCTTGTCACAGGCAAACCAAAATCAACGAGACTGATGCCTTTGTCCACGTGCCCATTTGTGCGGGTATTAAGTGAGTTAGATACTTAGAAAGGAATTTTTGGACTTCAATAAAGTGCACATATTGACGTTGTTTACCCCTGTGTGACAGTAAACAGTAAAATATGATTTGTAGTGGTTATGCCTATTTAACGTCTTTTGTAAGCACGCAGATAATATCAGTACTTAAAAACTAGTTCAAGATAGTACGCCTATAGTTATATACTTAGTGTCATATAATTACTAATTGGAGAACAGGACGAATCAGTTCACAAATTAAGGATACAAGGAAAAAAAGAGGAAAAGTCCAGTTTCAGCTCAAAGTGAGCATTTGATCGACAATCATGAGAGCTTTATAGTTAAGGATGTACTGACGGTGGTTTTTCCCAAAAGATGTTCTAATCTTCCTCCACGCAAATGTGAATACACTGCTTCTAAATTCAACCTACCTCATCTCTATCAAATTAGCGTAATTAGTAACTTACACATGCCTATAACCCAAAGTATGGTAGTAAGACGCGGTGATAAAAACAACAACATACAGATGGAAACAAACACCAAGTGGCCTAATCTTTAGTCTACTGGTGAAATTGTTTGACATTCAAACGAGGTGGTGCTTATAGGAGATCAACTTGGTCAAAGAATAATTGAATCTCTCTTCAAGGTGAACACGGGTAATTCCCTGGAGTGTAAAGTAGAACTAACAAAAAGTCTCCGAAAGAGAAGGAAGGATTGCACTGATGTCACGTTGAAATGTAGCATAATTATTACTTTGGTGTAGGTATCATGCAAGAACGGGGCTCTCTATCGGTTCGCGTGATAATTTGTACTTCTGACTTTTAAAGTGGGGTCGTAAGAAATCCGAGTTAAGGGCGGTGTTTTTTTGCAGTTTTTATAATAAAAAAGTTTTTGACCAAAATACAAAAAAACTATTGCTCCAGTAGAAACAGAAAGTTTAATTTTCTTCATATGGCGATATCATCAGTTCTTGTATATCTGTCACGACCATAGTGTAATTAGATGAAAAACTTTTTAAACGAAGAAAAACATTCTTCATAAAATTTCAGAACACCCTTGAAAGATATTCAAGAACTTTTGAGCTAACCATGGGAAGAAAATTAAACTCTTTATGTTTGACTGGAAAAATATGTTAATTATTTTGACCAAAACATGATACGAGTTTCATCATGTTACATTTTCGGCATGTTTTGTTAAAGTGAATCGAACTGTGAAGAGGAATTGCGTTACTTTGTATAGACCCCATATATAATAGAATAAGGTAATAAATCAAGACCCGCCTCGGTGGAGTAGTTAGCTAACGCGCCAGACATGTTGAGCTAGACTGCTGAGGACGGGGATATCGAGGTTCGGATCTCGTTTGGGTGAACTGAGGGTGGTTCTTCCTAAATGGTTTCCCAATCTCCCTCTACGGAAATGCAGTTTAACTTCCTCTAATTCAACCTTCCCAATTCATAATCCATTAATGTAATTAGTACTCAAGCGTATAACCCGAACAGTTAGTAAGACGCTAAATAAATATATAATAAATCAAGTTTATTTATTCTAGAGGATAAATTTAGGTGTATATGTATCATTACTGTCCAATTTTTATATGAAAGTTTAAAAAAAATAAAAATACGAATCTTTTTTACGGTCAGCGTTGATAGAATTTTACTAGTTTTATTGTATAATGATTGATACCATCTATCAAAATTGACAGCTACAGCTTACAAGAATTGACATATGGATACATGAAAATATAGCTATTGACTTTTATTTCTGCCAATTCTGATGACGGAACGATCGGGGTTTGAATACCGGTCGGGTCTAATGAGGGTGGTTTTCCCTTAATGGTTTCCAACTCTCCTTCTATGCAAATGCTAGTAAATCACTCTTATAATGTTTCCTTACTCATCTCTACCCCATTAGAGTAATTATCATAGGTGTGTATAATCTGAACAGGTAGTATGACGCTGTGTAAAATAAATAAATAAATGTCTGTCCCTTCCTATGAAAATTCGTCTTGAGTTTAGTTTGTGTGCGTGTTGATGTAATTTGTATATTCAGAATGTGCACATATCCCCTTTCACGGTGGCCGCATGGTCTAACGTGCTACTCTGGCCACCACGCAAATAAGGTTACACTTCCATTAAATATAACCTTAGTAATCCCTAAAAGCATTGGCGTAATTAGTACACAAGCGTATAATCCGAACAGGTAGTAAAACGGGGTGCTCTAAATAATAATAACAAAGTTGCTATCAAAATTCTGTCTGTACTCAAATCACAAAGGAGTGTGGCAAACTGACCCAACACACGTGTTTATAAAGTAAGGTTACCATTCAAAGAGTCGCATTCATTATAGAAAACCAAGCGTTCGCTATTATTTGCACATTTGGTAACTAACGGGGCTTTATCGGACGCCATGTCACCCAGCATGCTATTTAACAGTTCAGTCGACTGATTAGTAATAACGAGCGTCAAATTAAATATACAGGTCCTTTTTTTGTAATTCAACTCGAAAACACGACATTAAATGAATGGTACAACACAATCGTACACATTTTCTCAAATAACTTAGTAAATGATATAGCTTTACCTAAATATTTTCAAAAATAGATTTTTTTTGTTAACTAGCCTTAGGTATGTTTTCTTAAAAAAACAAGCATGTCGTATTTTTGAATCACAATAAGCAATATTAAAATATAAATGTAAACAACTTCGTTTAGAACATTTAAGAAAAATCAAATTTCCAAAAATTAGTTATAATATGTACATTACCTTTAAATTATTTATAATCAATTTTTAATCATGAAAATTAATTCCAAGTTATTCGGTTTGACTGAATCTTTAATTTTTTTAATATTTCAACTTTTATAAAATATGTCAAAATTAAATTACATTTAAATAATAAATTTTTGAAAAGTGAGGTTTAGAATCAACATTAAAAAAAAAAATCCCTAGGTATAGCCATAGAACATAAAAATAACAAGTTAGAACAAAATCCGTTAAACCGTTTCAGATCTGTGGCCTGGGGCAGACAGATAAGACTGATAGACAAACATAATTGTAAAATCAGTTTTTTGGGGGTTGGAGGGATTCGAAACGTAAATATTAATAATATATTATTTATCATTTAAAATAGTACCCAGGTACAAATTGTGAACAAGATCATTAAATATATTTTCAAGATTACAATACTCTCTCTTCAGATGAGAAAGTAAAAATAGATTTGTCTTCTCTATATAATAGTAGACGTCAGTAAAAGGTAATGTGTAAAATATATAATAATGTTAAAACCATCTTAGAGGTAATCTCAAAAAATTCGCAGTAGAACTCCTAAGTCAAAAAAATATATATCACTTACAAATGTTGTCCAATATACAACCTAAAAAATTTATAGCCTGCCGTCAAATGGGGCAACAGTTAGAGGTGATACTGAAGATTAATTCCAATGGTTTTCGCTTCCTTGTTGTAGGTGATATGGAACTATGAACTCAAACGTGGCAACTTAGTTTAAGTGAATTCTGATCCAATTTCTGTCCACACGGTTGTTTTATTCGCTTGGTTACAAAAAAAACTAGCGGAAGTTGTTTTGCAGTAATAACCGCTTCGGTGACCGCATGGTCTAAGGCGCTACTCTCGCATTAGATTAGAGTGCCGATGACGGAGGGGATTGAAGTTCGGATCTCGTTCAGGTATACTGAGGATACTATTTACAAAATGGTTTTTCACTCTCCCTCCATGAAAATGCGAGTATACTTCCTCAAAATATAACATTGCTAATCCCTAGAATTATTAGTTTAATTAGTACATAAACGTATAACCCGAACGGGTAATAAGACACGGTGCTAAAACTAAAACCTCCTATCCACAACAGTGGTCACACAGGTTAAGTTATAAGATGCTAATAAGCTATAGTTGAATTGCAGATAACGGGGAAAATCAAGATCGGGGTTCTAACCCCAGTTGGGTGCTTTGAGGATTTTCCCCTCTAACATTAAAGCTTGTGGTGTTCTCGCATTTTTATTTCTCTCAACCCCTCGAAGCGAGAATTATTGTGATCTACATTATCATAATCTCTAGTTTGATTTGTTTTATGAAGTTTCATGACCCCCCTGAAAACCGTTAAAGTGATTTTCACGATGCCATCTGTATCTCGAACTAGAACCGAAATTATGTGACCGATCCGACTAAAAGTTGGTGTTTAGTTTTTAATAAGGTTCCCCCCGAGGAGTAAAATAAAAATAGAAATGCTAGATTTCTAAAGAAAAACCAGGAATAATTCTGCAGTACAGTTATGTACCATTGAATAAATAAATTCATGAGAGGTTTCATGGGAAATACCGAAACATTCCAGAAAATGGAAAGCTAAAGAAAATTTTCCAGAACCTAATGATTAAGACGACACACAACACGTAGAACAAAGATAAACCAACTTCTCTTCCTTGTAATTGAAATTTAAACTTTTGATTCATTATTGTTTTAAAATAAAATTTTGATACTATAATAACATTGCATTAATATTTTTTCCTAATCATTAACCATGGAAACAGTGATACCTAGGATAATTTGGAGCTATTTTTCCTCTTCTTGAAGGATATTATTTTTCTTCATAATTATGACTATATTTATTATGTGGCAGCAAAATTAAAGCTATTAATAGTTAACATTAATTTTTAATTTCAATTTTATATTTGTATAAGTGCCCCTTGAAAAGAAAACGTGTTAACCAAAATGTTTTAAACACCACTACAATAATTGTTACATTAGATTTGGTTAAGTAAATATTAAGTTATAGACCTAAGAAAATTGCTGTGAAAACTAAAAATTGACATTATATTAAAAATTTTTTTTTACTATTTATACAACTTTGTCATCAGTTTTTACTTCCTAATGAAAAATTCTGATTTTGTCATAGAAATATGACTGTCTACCATCTTTATATATATATATATACACACACATTAGGGGTCTGCGAGCTTGAGTTTTTTCATTCGAGTCGACGAGTCGAGTATTTCTAAAAGCTCCCAAGTTTGAGTCGAGTTCGAGTATTGTATATTCATAATTTTAAAATGTTAGAAAGTATATTAAAACACATGTTCTTAAAAGATGAATGACACTCATTTTTATAAATATTAAATAATTTTGAAAAAACAAAAAGTTAAAATAATAGAAATATCAGTTTTAAATTTCTTTTAAGGACATTCAAATTACACTAACAATTACAAAAAAAGTTAATAAAATGAATAATTGCACGATGGCTTGGAAATATATAACAAGACAGTGTAGAAACACTGTACCATGATATACAGTAAGTGATAGTGAAGGAAGCGAACCTGAAAGGATAGCTAGGTTAGGCCTGTATAGGAATAAACACTTCTCTCTTCATGTCTTCTTAAACTTTTCCACTTCTTCAAAACTTCCACAGTTGCACATTAGTTTGAATTTTCGGTAATATTACTTATTCATTAATGTCTCTTCATATGAAAAATAAATATTTGCTAAAATTCAAAGCAATGTGCAACTGTGTAAGTTTGAAGAAGTAGGAAGTGTAAAAGTGTAGAAAGAAAATAGAGAAGTGTGTTTATATCCAGGCCTAACCTAACTATTCTTTCAGGTTTGCTTCTTTAACTATCACTTTAAATTATTTTAGAATGTTTCAACACTGTTTTGAAAAAAGTATAAAAAAACGTTTTAATAAGCTAATATTTCCCAAAAATATGCGTCAGTAACTTAATTTACCGTATGAGAAAACGTAAGGCTCATAAACAATTAGAAATTTGAAGTGTTTCGTATTTCGTTTATTATTCTTTAGTCAATTAGTGTAATCGTGCATGATCACGTCTTCTGTTCCATTTCTATTCCTCTATGCGCAATTGCACATGCGCGTTGTACAGGCTTTCGTTAAACATTATTTTAATGATAAATTTACTTAAACTTTTAATGCTAATAAAAGTTGATGCTGTTACTTTAAAATTAAAATTAATATGACTAAAATAATATCTCTTGTATACAATATGAAATAGTAAATGTTCTTTTAATTTAAATGTGGCAAGTTTGGTAAAATACAGTATGTATTGCAATAAATAAGATCAACATTGATTTTATACAGGTTAACCAACATAATTCTATAACTCAATAGTAACTAAACTAGAGCTAGTTTCGTAAATGTATTATTTAATACGAGTTTTAAATACCTTAGGTATGAAAAAATTTAATATAATAATATATTATTGATATATTTTTAATTTAATATAAATTATTAATTTAGAAAGGGACCAGGTAAAAATAGTAAAAAGAATCATTAATTAATTTAGTAATCTTCTTAGCTATTTTTATTTTCATTTCTTTGTCATGGCAAAACAAGTAAACAACTTCAATAAAGTATAATTCAAAATGGGCGAAGATATTGAATAAATTTACGGGTTGAAAGTGGTTTTAAAATACTATTACGCTATTAATGTGAAAATTGAAATGAATTTTTAACAATTTGTTAAGTAACCGAATGATTTATAAGTTTAAATGCTGTTATCGCAATTAAATAGACTATGCGTACTATTGCGTTTAAAAAAATAGATTATTAAGTATAATAAGTGGAAGCTCGAAAATGACGAGCCTACAAAACTTTCGATCTCAATTTCGAGCTTAAGCGACGAGCTCGACTCAGAGCTCGGAATACGAGTGCTCACAGAGCCTTAGTATATATATACACACACGTTTTTTTATAAAGCACTTTGGATTTTGGAATATGAAATTGATTGTTATGCTTTTTAGTGGACAGAGATGTTCTTATCTTCTCAATGTTTCTGTAACAGCGTATATTACTTCATCTTGCTCTTTCGTGGAATGTTTTGGCTACAATGCATATTATTATTTTGTTTCAAAAATCTAACAAGTGTTTAGTAAATGTCTCTATTTGAGATAAACGAGAGAGATTGTATGTGTGCGGTGCGGGTCCTTTACCATTTATTACTCTTGTAACCAAAGTATCCATACGCACAAGGATTCTTCATGCAAACTTGATCGTTTTATTATATGCCCAATTTTTGATTGTAGTAATTTTGAATTAACACCCGCATGCGTTAAAGTTGGAATACAGCCAGCTTACTCAAATGATTAGAGTTGATTAGCAAGGTATATTCGCACTTTGTGTAAACACATGCTAGTGCTGCGCGCGCAACTGCATGAGTTCCAATCCACCCAAGGGCCGCGCCTTACCACCTGTTCAGGTTTTACGCTTAATATGTACTCATTAAGATGATAAGTTAGGGATGAGGAAGGTCGATTTACATGAAGTGTACTCGCATTTTCTTGGTAGGAGAGTGGAAAACATTTTTTTTAAACTGCCCTTGGTACATCTGAGCGGGATTCGAACCCCGATCTCATTGTCATCGTTAGTCTAGTCTAACAAGAAAGTGACGCCTTAAGAGCATGCGGCGAACGAAGCAGGTAAAGCTCATTCAGTGGCAACCCTTTTCATAGGCCTATACAAATCTCTTATATCCAGAGATTAACATTCACGGAATGAACTGTTGGTTATTCAAGTGCTTTATGGTCCGACATCTTAGTTCAATAAGTAGCGTGTCTGTATACTTATCTAAGGACCCCAGGTTCGATTCCTGGGATGGCCGAAAAAATAGTCGAAAAATTTGTCATCGATGAAATGTGGGTTTACCATTTCACAGTGTTGAACTAACAGCCGGAGTCTATTTTAGATTTAAGTTAGTTTATAAGTCCTGTGCTGATCAGTTGGTTCAGTAAGTGCACGTTAAATAACTCAAATAAATTAATGCTTTATAAGCTCAGCCCTAAATTACGATCTCCCGGTAACACATGCCCAGTGCCCTCATTTGACGGACTAAAAAAAATATCTCAAAAACGTGGTTAAACTACATTTTATTTTTTATATATTACAATCCAAACAAAAGGTTCAAACTTTTTTTCAATTGAGGTTTAAAACACATCAACACACGCGAGCTATTTACGACAAAGGCGTAAGGAAAAGAAGAGAGTTAAAGAGGAAGTTTTACCACATTAAGGTAAATATATACTGTAAAACCCCAATTTAAAACTAAATTGAGGAAACTATCTTCAATACACCCATCAGAGCTTACAATCTTGACTTCCCATTCAAAGACAGTTAAGGGCACTGCCAAACTTGGCCTACGACCGGATGCTAGAATATAAAGCCAAGTTATTTAAGTGACCCCCAGTCGCTCGCTCGGTAGTAGTCGCGTATTATTGCCAACTACCGTCCAATTTTCATAGGAATAACCTTATGACATTAAAAAATATTACTAAGTCTACTTTAAAGTAACATCAATCAAGTCGTATGATCTGGAAATGTCATGTTTGATAGATAATATTAATACCTATCAAATATACTAATAATATTGTGACATATAATTACTGTTGTCCACAAAAATGTTTGTGTCTTTGAAACGTTTCTTCCCAGCATGATCTACTATATATAATATAATGGTGACCAGGTCACAAGTATGGTCGTGCCCTTAAATCTATTATCTTAAGAAATGCTTACTTACAAAAAATGTGTTTGCCTCACTGAGTCGTTATACCCGAAGTGTTTTGGACAACCTATAAGGAAAAAAAACTCCATGGCGTCAGCCCGCAATATACCTGTACCGACCGAGAGGCCATCATCTGTTGTCGAAGATTGTGTTAACTTCTGCGTTGATGCGGTCAGTACAAAGAACCCTCCGGCCGTCAATATCAGTTTTCTAGACCAGAGCCGCTACCTTTCTATCCAACTGCGCCACATTTGTCCTCACGTGGGTGAGTTTGACCCCGTTCCAGGCCCACTGTTACACAAAACATCTGTAAGAGGTGGGGATTGAACCCGGGACCTCTGGATATGTAACAGGAGCTCTGATCACTAGAACACAAAAGTGGTCTTGGGCCACCTATAGTCTATAGCAGTGGTATTCGACCTTTTATGTTCATGTAACCCCAGATATAGCCTTCAACTTTAAACCCCCAAAGGTTATTGGTGCATAAGACAAGTTATACATATTCTATAATCTGCATATTATAAAATAAATTACCTACAAAATAGCCCGCTTCATTGGCCACGTGGTCTAACGCACTAATATCGTGTTGGATTTGACTGCCGAAAACGGGGAGATCGGGGTTCAATCCCGGTCGGGTGCGTTGAGGGTGTTGTTCCCAAAATGGATTTCCACTCTCCCTCCACGCAAATTCAGGTGCATTTCCCCTAAATTAAGTCTTCCTAATCCCTAAACCATTGGTGCAATTAGTAAATAGGTGTAACCCGAACAAGTAGTAAAATGCACCGATAGTAATTATACAGCTTAAATAATGGTAAATATATGGGTGTATACATATGTTTTAAATTATAAATATGCCTTAAAATGTCTTCGCGTACCCCAGGTTGAATACCACTTGTCTACAGTGTATAGATACAATATATAATATAAAGTATGGTATAGTTAGATCGTAAGTGAAAGAGCCTTTAAGTTAATAAAAGTGGATTATTAGCCTCGACCTCCCTGTCACCGACAAACAAGTTTAGACAAGACTGACAATTTGTCCACGTGGACACAGGTGTGGGACACTGCTATTAGATACCCTGTGCAACTTGAAGGTGGTTTACAGAAAGCTGGAACAACGATGACCTGGAGAAAGGGTGGTGAAACCATCTTTAAGGCATCTAGTCGGGATAGAATCGCGACCTCTCGGGTCAAAGTCAGGAGGAATCATCCTTGCAACCAGCAAGGTTAGTGTAGTGGTCCACACTACTGATTCTAGCCCGGACAGCTAGATTTCATACAGGCCCCCCCTAAAAATAAAAAATATTATGTTTCCATTCTCTCTCCAAGCAAATTTTGGTTTATTTTATCATATTTTATCCCCTAGATTAAAGCTCTAAAATCACTTAATTTGAACGTAACAATAAAAAAAAAACACCTCATCCTCGCTGGCAACACTCTGGCCTTAACAAAGTTAGTTGGTCTAGAACAAGGAGGAGTAAACTCCGGCTCTTGGGTCATCTACAGCCCGCGAACAACTTAAATACTTTTGACAATTTTTATTTACTAAAAACGTATCTCAGAGCTCACATCTGAATTATACTTTTTTTTTCCCCCTTTAGAAATTGCACTCATTTACTAGAGTTAAGATGTACGAGGCGAATATACATTTTCCTAAAACATTAATTCAAGTCCTTTCCAGTTGGGAATGTAGGGAACACGAGAAAAGGTCAGTGTTTTTCAGCATATAGCAAAACTTTTTTTTGGCAAAAATAAAATTTATCACACAAGTATAAATATAAAGTTTAATTTTTTTCACATGGTGATATAAACAGTTGTCAAATATATGTCATGAGCATTAGATGAGAAACTTTTTAAAATAAGAGAAAAAGTTTTCATTAAATTTCAGGACACCCTTGAGTAGGGATGTGAAAAAAATATCGACACTTTACATATATCGATATTTTACTCGATACTTTTACTGATAATAAATAGTATTCACACTTCGGTATCGAATCAATATTGAAAGAAACCACTTTTTGCTATTTTCACTCATGCTGGGATTAAATGTTTACTAGGTTAGACTGTGGAGGAAGAACAAATTACACTTATGGTCATAACAAACTAAATGAATTCAGTCAACTCAAGGGGGCCCCATGCAGACAAGCAGATGAAACAGGGCAGGATGTCCACTAACCCATTGTTTGGCAATGGGTAATTATCTTGATAGGGTATATAAACGACCATTGTAGTTACAAAATTGCACCTCAATCATACCACTTATTTTCTTGATATACACGCAGTATGAAATTTAGAAAATATATTAACGTGAAATTGAAAATTAAATATATCGTAAATATATATCACTGCCACAAACAATCGTACACAAGAGTAAAGAAGTTCAAAAAAGATTTAAACAAAGTAGCCACTGCCAAATAAACTTTACAATTATCTCACAGATCATACGTTCCAAAGTAGAGTAACGTTTACTGAACAAATTCAAGATATTATTATTTTTTATATATAATCTAGATAATTTTCTTCCTATCTTTTTTATAACCAACACAACACAAATTATACAAACAAGAAAACAAACTTACGCCAACTTAGGTAAAATGAAGCTAGTATTTTAAAGTATTTTAAAAATAAATTTTGGTTATAAAAATAACCGTTTTATAACTTTTTTCATGATTTAAATATATATTTTTTATTTTAACTAAAGAACCAAATTGGAACTTTTTCAAAGGTTGCCTTTATTAAGAATTCAATATGGCGACTTGGTAGAGAGACTATGTTTATTTTGATGACCCCAATACTCAACGATAATAGTGTTCATTCGCTGGAGTATAAAAAATAAATAACTCTTATTTGAAACAAATATTTTTTTGCCTTTTATTTTTAAGGGCTACAAACAAATAATTTGTTTATGGTTTATAATGTTAGATTCTAATAAGATAAACGTGGAAATTTAATATATTTAATGTATAACTCTTTGCACTATTGTAGCTCATGTTGCCACAATGATGTAAATGAAAATATTACATTTGTATTAATAATATAAAGACAAATTATTAAGTAATCCATAAGGATGTAGTATTAAAAGTGTTATTATAATTTTTTGCTGAAATATATATATAATAAGCCAATCAAATAAAACATATTTCTATAATGTAAAATTTGTATTATTTTTATTATTATTATTATTATTAGCACCGCGTCTTACTACCCGTTCGGGTTATACGCACTTACGCTAATGTGTAATGGTAGGGTGATTGTGAGATTAAATGAAGGACCTACAGTTTAACGTGGAATCCGAACCACGGTGGAGGCCTGGCATTCCACACATTCACAAGATGTCTTGTCAGAGGTGAAGGAAGGGTTTGGTAATCAGATAAATCTTTGCCGGGACCGAGGATTGAACCCCGGCCACCAGCATAGAAGTCTGACACCTTACCCCTAGACCACCAGGTCACCTCAAATTTTAATAATTTATTATCAATGTTGGTGAATTCTACTGTTCTTCCTATACAAATTGGACTATCATATCTTCCATGTTCCAACACACAGCATGGAAGCGATTGACCTAAATATACACTATACTATGGTTACTATATATGGTTAAAAACTATTAATTCTCAGTGTTTAATAAAAGATTTTAAAAAAAATCCAGATTAAAATTTGGATACTAATACTTAGTGTTATCGATACTTTACTTTCGATACCACATACCTACCGTTGAGAGATATTCAACAACCGTTCAGGCCATATTGTGAAATAATTAAACTATGTTTTTACTGGAGAATTTATTTATTTTGACCAAAAAATATTTAATGTAAAAACTGCAAAAACAACCCTACATGAAATACGAGAGGGAAGTAAATCGAGTTAGAGTACACATTTTTATCGCTTTTACAAACAATAACCTTTAGGACAACATAATTAATAATACACTGGTCTAACAGATACGTTTAAATTAGTTTAATTTTCTCACATCTCACCCGTTCTTAAACGTGTCTCTTGGAGAGTTCAAGTTTATATTCAAAGTATGCTCATGACCAATATTCAAGAACGGTTGAGATTACTAAATGTAGAAAATAAAACGTGTCTATTTAAGCAATATTTGAATTTATTTTGTCCATAAAAGGTTTTTAGTTAAAAAACTATAAAAATGATTACCTCTAAACTTACGTTCATTTCCATCCCACCTTAAGTTCACACTTTAAAACAAAATAAAAAATGGCCCACTTACATAACTCTAAAGTTTAGGATACTAGGAGCTTGAAAATGTATTGCCGCACTTACAAAAGTACGCCACCTATCCCTATCTTGAGGTAGTTATATCCAGTCCCCCTCTTTACACTCTGGCCCTATCTTGAGCTTGTTCTACCTAGTCCACCTTATTTCACCTTATCTCTTCAGGACCATTCTTATGTTATCCTCACATATTCTTCTAGGTCTTCCAAAGATCTCTTGCCAAAGGGTTTGCCAGTCAATACCCTGAACAGTAAACAAGGTTCTAAATTCTCCCATTCACGATGCATGTCCTGACAATCGTAATCTAAGAAAATTGCATCCTAACAATGTCTTGTTATGAGTACATGGTATACAACTCATCATTACGTAGCCTTCTCCACTCCCCGGCATCTTCATCCCTTTTGTGCGTATAACCCGAACGGGTAGTAAGACGCGGTGCTAATAATAATAATAATATTCATCCCTTTTAGGACCAAATATCTTCCTAAGCACCTTTTTTTAAACATTATAAATCTGTTTTCGTCATGTAAGGTAAGATACCACGCTTCACACTCATAGAAAACAACCGGCCGTAACATTTTTAATCCCTCACGGAAAAAAGGGGGTTTGCTTCACCCCTGAGTGTAGAAAGACAACGCCGAAGAAGGAGACGTTTCTAAAGAGGATGTGCGACAATGGCGGGGGTTTCTGCGTTGTTAATAAGCCAGTGAAGTGGATCTAACAAGATAATAAGAGCTAACAGCGCCGCGTGTCGTCGGTAATCTCGCAAGACGTGTCGGAGAGAAGAGAAAGAGAGTATGTATTCAGTCCGCACTGAGGGTTATTATCTTGTACTACACCAGTAGTCGTTACATGCATCCTCACGTCTTGGTGATGACTTCAACAAGCTACAGGCACATGACCAGCATACGTGGAAACACAACTACACTCGAGCCTCAATGGTTCCAATTGAACGGGATTGGGCTCATCTGCAGTCCAAATTTAATGGAAAGAACAGTTTAGGAAATCAAAACTTTTTTAAGTCAATATTGATAACGTTTTACTATACTAATAATGCTATTTTATAGGTATCAAACAGCCCCGTGTTAAAATGGTCAAGAGGCCCTGACTCCTGATCTAGAGGTCTAGGGTTCGATTCCCACTGGTACCAGGGGATTTTTCTTGGAAGAGTAATTATCACAATGGTCACCAGTGTTTGATTAGTTAGGCCTGAATTAGGTTTAAGTGTTTCTAATACTTCCACTATCATCATCATCTCATCTAATCGGAACATTGAAAGAGCTTCCACGGAAAGGATGTACGATTAGTACATTCGGGTGTCCGCAGGTTAATGATACATTAGTACTGGACAATCGTTTCGAAAATTGAGTTACAAAGTTAAGTAGCATAGGAACATCATTATTATTATTCGTATTACTTATAGGTTTGATAATACATATAATTAGTGAAATCTGCAGATCACATGACTTGACGTATGAAAACGTGAAAGTAGATCTAGTGACTTTTCTAGCTTTTTTATGAAAACTGGACTGTATTGAGTAGAATTATATAAAACTATAAATTACACGGGTTGGTTGAAAAAAAAAATTAACATTCCATTTTTTTACTGTAAAAAGTACATGGAATATATTTTAAAATTATATAATACAATTTTTTCTTCGTAAATATAAACATGTTGGAGGTGGGACGCTCGAATCCTCGATTCCTATGATTTGCTAGAGATTCGAGATTCGTAAAAATCTCAAAAAAGTATCATAATCATAATGATTGGGTCATCAATCTTGTGAGTGGTTTAATGCAGCTCTCCACTTTTGCCTGTCCTGGAACCAATTTTTTACATCCCTTCCACATCTCTTTCTTTATTATCTTCGTCCAATGTATATTATGTCCTAACATGTCAAATCTTCTTTGCTGTACCTTTCCAAAGTTTCGTTTCTCCATTTGCTTTTCTTACCCCTTCTGTATTTGATACTATCTCCATTCACGATATTTTCAACATTTTTAATTATGACCACGTTTTAAATGCTTTTAATTTCTAATGAAATATCAATACATTGACTTAATATTACAATTTTAATCAATTGGTGAGAGAAATTATGATAAATAGACGTGTGCCGTTGGGAGGGTAATAAAATCAACCAAAAAAAGACCAAGTTGTATTAATATAATTAATTTACTTAAAGAAATGTTATCATTGTTGTTTATGACGTAATAGACATGTCAAACCAAATATCATCTTGTCAGTGGAACCAACCCTTAAGCTACATAACTTTTACTAAATTCAATTTTTAATATTTTCACTTTGACTAAATTTGTACATTTTAAAGGACTCGAAATTTCAAAGAAAATTTAAGATTTATATTCGAGATTCAAATTCGGGAAATAGGCTATAGGATATGACCAATTTCTATAAAAAAAAGATTAGTTTTTTATTTTGTTTTTATTACGTCTCGTGATCGTTTATGCTCTGAAAGTATAAGAACAGAGAGTATCTCTATCTAAAAACTGTACGGATCTCAGAACTATCAGGATTGTAATGTACAAGGATCCGGATCATCCCTCTCCATGATTATACACAAGCACATTGGATTCATTAGAGCCTGACCTAGACTGGAGTGAGGGAAACTTAGGCAAAATTTTGTGTGACCGAGGGCAACATAAAATATAAAATATTGTGATGTGAATGTTTAAAAACAAAGTTTAGTATAAACTCTACCTAAATACTACTAAACTACATAGGTTGTACATGTCAGTGTAAGGATAACTTTTTACTGTGCTAAATAAAACTACGCGCGTTACCAGTTAAGTGTTAATGAATCATAAAAGTGCACAAAACAACAATACAAAAATGGCAAAAAATTCAAAATTCAATTCAATACCAAATTCAATTTAAATAAAAATTTCCACAAGATATTTATTTTTCAGCACTGGAAATAGTTCACTCAAACAAGAGTTCAATGCGATATTTGGCACAGCATATTTTCAGCCAGCATATTGTAGTTTTGGGGTGTATTTGGTAAGAGCCACTCCCATGCAGTCATTTGAAATGTTTATCAGTTAATTATGACTTGTACTTTGTTTTCAGTATTTTCATAGTTGAAAACCCTGATTCGCTTAAGTAAGTAGAACCTTTAATTATATGCGCTTTTAGGATAGGTTACTGGTCAAGCAGGACTGAATTCCAAAAGTTGGAATCATTCACTCTAGTTTTCAAATATAGATGACCTGGTGGGCATTCTAAATGCTCGAGCTGCGAATTGGACAGGCCTGTATTAGAGAACCATTGAGGTGGCTCCCACAGGGAAAGGTTGGGAAAGCAAGCGAAGCAAATAATTTTAATAGAAGCTTAAAATAATATTAAATATAACTAATTATAAAATACAGCAATGGAAATGTGTCGAATGTATACAAGATATTTTAAGACTAGATATACAAAACTTTTATTGTTATAGGGCCTAACCCTTAAAAGTGAGCCTAAAATGTCCATATGTAAAAAAAAAGTATATAAACATTGGCTTCAAAATAATATATGCTCCCCAAAATAAATTTCTGGGTGCGCCAGTGATTTATTGTGTTGATAAAATGTTTTTTGTACATACAAACGTGATAAAGAGATATTTTACTCCGAGAAACAATAATTTAGTGTTATATACACGCCCCTCCCCCCCCAGTTATCCCTTTTAAACACATACATTAAACAATTTAAAAAAAAGTTATTAGTAAATTATTGTAACCTTAATTTTAGGGCTAAGGGCTAATCCCGATTTTTCCTTGGGTCGTGAGCATTTAACATCTGAGTATCGAACTCGAACAAAATTGATTAAATCGTTTCAGCTGTAGCTCTGGGCACAGACGGACAAAGAGCCAGACGGAATTATAATACCCACTTAGTAGAGTTCAGAGGCACATAGAACGTAAAGATCAAACATAAACCAGCTTCATGGCCACATAGTTTAAGGCAATACTCTTACCGTAGACTAGACTGTCAATGATGGTGAGATCAAGGTTCGAATCTCGGTCTGGATATCTGAAGTTTTTCCATAAATGTTTTTTCCACTCTACATCCAAGCAAATGCGGGTACACTTCCTCTAAATTAAACCTTTATTATCCCTGACACAGTGTAATTAGTACATAAAACGGGTAGTAAGACGAGGTGCTAGTAATAAAATTAAATATAATCTCGAGGCAGAAAATGTCACGATTAAAACACTTTGTATTATAAAGTCAACATAAAGGGCTGCCACAATTTTCTTCATACAAAATTCCCTTTATTTTCAGGATGGAATACTTATTTTTATAGACACCTTAAATAGAAAGTGGTATGGAAAAATCAAATCTAATTTTTCATAAAACTAAATCCTGTGATGACATGACATTGGTGTTTAAAACAGGGGAATTTGACCTTGATTTATAAATATTATGCAGTTGTCACGCAACCTCATGTTTCAAGGAGAAAGAAAAGGTGGGCTGGAAGGTGAAAGATAAGCAATTTAACGTGATTATTTCTTCAGTTAACTTTTTATTCAATGCAAAAGTATCTATCTAAGGATTGCAGTTCACACACACACACACAAAACACACACACACATACACACTCCATGGCGTAAGCCCGCAATCAAGTCATACAGACCGAGCGGTGGCCGCCACTGTTAGTGACGATAGTGCCAACACTTGCGGATAGAGGGTGTCATGTGGTCAGCACAACGAGCACTCAAGTCGTTAATTTCACTTTTCTGGACCAGAGCCGCTACTTATTTATTCAAGTAACTCCTCATTTGTCCTCATGGAGCTTAGATTGAACCCTTTCCAGACCCACTTTTTTCACAGCGTTTTCCTGGTTTATTTCAGACACACACACACACAAATCCCTGTTCTTTCCCGGTTTTCCAGGTGCGTGGCAACGCTGAGTTGGATAAGGTCATCCACTTAGGCAGAGCGAAGCTGCATCAACATTCGAATAATCTGATAAGAGCGCATTCATAGCGTGCCAGTAAAACATAAGCCTGTTTACGCTGGTATTTCAGCTTGCGGCCGAATAAGAGTTTGTTTCGTGTCAACAACACGAGGGACAAGACATGGACGCACGTTCATATACTTCTCTCTCTCTCTCTCTTTATTTTTTGTTCAGCGCCTTATTACTCATCCAGGCTATGTGCTTTTAATTATACTAATTAAGAAGAGATGAAGAATCTAGAATCGAAAGTAAATGTACCCATATTTACTTGGTGGGAGAACAGGAAACTGTTTAGAAAAAAAAAAAATAGTTCCAGTACACGCGAACGGGATTCGAACTCCAGCCTCCCCCAAATTGGAGGACTAGACTAGATTAGCTTGACAATTAGCCTACACGTCCCCCCAATAGTTTACTAAAATATGACAATCTTACTTAACTCTTTGGCAATATGAACTAGAAAGTTCTTTGCCGCACTTAAAAAAGTACGCCACCTTTCCCTATTTTGAGATAGTTGTATCCAGTCCACCTCATTGCACCATATCCATCTCTTGAGATAGTTCTAACCAGTCCACCTCATTACAACCTATCCCTCCCTACCTTGATCTAGCTCTATCCAGTCCACCTCATTAAACCATATCCCTATTTTGAACTAGTTCTATCCAGTCCACCTCATTACACCCTATCCCTATCAGGAGCTAATTATATCTATGCTCCTTCACTACACCCTTTCTCTTTTAGGTCCATTCTAATGTTTTACTTCCATCTGCGTTTAGGACACTCTTACTATCGTAAATGAAACAGCGAGCTGTTTTATTCAGAAATTGAAAACGTTTGGAGTAACGCAGTAAGCCATTATTTTTATTATCACTTATATGATTAACTCTACCTCCACACTAGTAGTTTTATTTGCTTGGTAAGAAATAATCTGATTACCAAACCCTTCCTTCACCTCTGACAATACATCTTGTGAATGTGTGGAATGCCGGGCCTCCACCGTGGTTCGGATTCCACGTTAAACTGTAGGTCCTCCATTTCATCTCACAATCACCCTACCATTACACATTAGCGTAAGTGCGTATAACCCGAACGGGTAGTAAGACGCGGTGCTAATAATAATAATAATAATAATAATAATGTTTTTTTAATAATTCAAAGTGAGAATGTATTTGTTAGGTATCTCTCCAATAAAAACGAGCTTTCAACGCGTGTAACCAGATACTGGCGGATCTGACTACTTCAGGACGACAGGAGGCTCAATCCCAACAGGAGGTGCTGAGGGTGTTTTTCCCCTCAACGTGGATTCCCATCCTTACACCAGAAGAACGCCGGTGCTGTTTATTAAACTTAATCCAGGCTGTGCTCCATATCTTCCTTTCGGATTAGCTGCAACTTACACTCATTTAAAATTGGAGTGTTGGGGACGAGAAAAAAAAGGTCAGTGTTTTCACAGTTTTTATAGCAAAACATTTTTTTTTTTTTTTTTTGCCAAAATAAGTAAAATATTGCTCCGATAGAAACATAAGGGCTTCATTTTCTTCACACGGTGATATCAACAAGTTGTTGAATACATGTCAAGGGTGTCCTGAAATTTAATGACAACTTATTCTATTAATTTAAAAAGTTTCTTGACTGATGCCACTATGCTCATTACAAATATTCAACAACTTGTTGATATCACCGTGTGAAGAAATTTAAACGCTTATATTTTTACTGGTGCAATATTTTATTTATTTTGCAAAAAAAAAAGGTGTATTTATAAAAAAAAACACTGCAAAAACACTGGCCTTTTTCGCGTTTAATGTATCCACTCCTTAACGGCTTTGCATGTGACTATTGCAAATGCAGTCTAAATTGTATAGGAAGCCTGTTATTTGAAAACTGGAAACTTTCAGAGTCACAACGGCGGGTAAAAAATTAATGCAGTTGCATTTACCTTCTTTATTTGGTTATATAAAGATAAATTACAAAGTAAAGGAAGTATTATTGGAAGATTTTAATAACTTTTTAGAACTTTATGATTAATAAACCAAATAATACATATTTATGGAACGCCAAATTTTAGTGACTTTCAATCAATGTTAGTGGTCAAAAGTGGGCTTTCTATAAAAACCAGAATTTAGTGACCATTTCAAATAGGATCGAGAACCAGTAATATAAATGGGCGTGTCTTTTTATTTATGCTTTACAAATATATATGATGTAGTAACAGGCATCACGTGACTAAGAAGGGGAGTGACCGCGTAGGTTCGAGGAGGGAGGTATTCCTAATTATATTTACTACAAGGAGGAGGAAGCTGTTTAAAATGACAGCGAAAAATAAACTGCTATTTCTCACACAGTTTACCCACAGCGGTGGACGAGCAGTCTAGCTCATAGGACTCGCAATGTACTTGTGTGACTTCGATAATTAAGTCCGGGGTTGGAATTAAAGTCTAGAGTACTGAGAGAGGTTTCATCACTTCTGTTTTCTTTTTCATCCCCTCTCCATGTGAAGGCGGTTGTATTTATTCCAATATGTCCTCTTCTCTACAATTTAGTATAAAGGACCCAAAAAAAATTGCTAATGTTCGTAAACATAACTTGAAAAGTGACTATGTAAAAACATTTTTTGGAACAGATTACAATGTTTTCATAAGACTCAAGCAAGTCTACACGCATTCACATGGAAGGAGTGTGATAGACAATTTTTTATTTCTGACGACACCCAGTGCCCTTTCACACGGGACACTTTCAAGACACAGCGTAGCGCTTCAATGAGGCGATACCGCAAGTACATTCGAGTAAATGAAACCTTTCACACGGGGCGCGCCACAGAATTTGTTTACCAACTACAGGAAACACATGCAGTTGAATGAGAGCTTTCACACGAGACACGATTCGCGGCGATTCATTAATGTTAAAATGATATTTTATACAGATAACCGAATATATCCAGTACAAGCACTATTGCACTCTTGGACTCAACTAATATCAAGTATTGCCCGATTCGGTGGCAGAACAGTCTAAGGTGTTACTATCGTATTAGACTGGCTCGCTGAAGACTGGAAGATCGGGATTAGAATCCCCGTCGAGTATAATGAAGGTGATTTTTCCTAAAATGGTTTCCCCCTCTCCTTCCACGCAAATGTGGGTAGATTACCTCTAAAATGCTCCTATACTCAACCTTACCTCATTTGAATAATTATCATATACGTGTATAACCCGAACAGGTAGTAAGACGCGGTGATAAAAAGATATATCAAGTATTGACTAATTTATTAAAATATTCCACTGACATTTAAAAAATAATAATTCTTGAATGTTTGCATTTAAGGTATTTATGGTGTCATGTATCTCATTAAGGTTTTCGAGACTTTACTTATTCCATTTTTTGATCGTAAATAACTAAGGAAAACTGTAAAAGTTTAAAGAGTCGATTAAAAACTATGAAAAATGTATTCGAAAACATAAAAATAAGATTACAAAGGAAAAATAATGAGACTTTTTAAATACATTTATTATTGAATATATTCAAGTCAACTTCAGAAAGTTTATGTGTATTTATATATTTTAATACGTACGAATAAATATAATTTATCATCTCATGGATGGTTTCACTCTTATGTTGTTTTTACATTCTTTTGAGGTGACTTGATGGTCTAGGGGTAAGGTGTCGGACTCCTTTGTTGGGGGTGCGCGGTTCAATCCTCGGTTCCGGCAGTTTTATCTGATTGCCAAACCCTTCCTTCACCTCTGACAAGACGTGTATTAATCACAACTTGTGAATGTGGGGAATGCCAGGCCTCCACCGTGGTTCGGATTCCACGTTATACTGTAGGTCTTCCATTTCATCTCACAATCACCCTACCATTACACACTAGCGTAAGTGCGTATAACCCGAACGGGTTGTAAGACGCGGTACTAATAATAATAATAATAATAATAAACTCATTTGTTAGCTTCTATATGTTTTTACATTATTTAAAATAAAGTTTATTTTATTTTAATTATATCTTTTCTTTGTTAATGTTTTAAGCCAATTAAATAAGCTAAAACAACTTGTTTGCATATTATTATTTCAAAATATGATCATCAACTTTCAATAGTAGAGTGTATAAAACAACTCCTTTAATCAATAATATGAAGTCATTAATTAATATCAGAACCCCTTATTTCAACTCTAATATAGTAATTAGATATTATTAGAGCTTCCTCCACACCCGTCATAGTACTGTATTAACCTAGTGGCTCCCCTGTGGCTCTCATGTGTGACAAGTTGACGTTATGTGGTGTCACCCGTCATAGTACTGTAGTAACCTAGTGGTTCCCCTGTGGCTCTCATGTGTGACAGGGTGACGTTATGTGGTGTCACCCGTCATAGTACTGTAGTAACCTAGTGGTTCCCCTGTGGCTCTCATGTGTGACAGGGTGACGTTATGTGGTGTCACCCGTCATAGTACTGTAGTAACCTAGTGGTTCCCCTGTGGCTCTCATGTGTGACAGGGTGACGTTATGTGGTGTCACCCGTCATAGTACTGTAGTAACCTAGTGGTTCCCCTGTGGCTCTCATGTGTGACAGGGTGACGTTATGTGGTGTCACCCGTCATAGTACTGTAGTAACCTAGTGGTTCCCCTGTGGCTCTCATGTGTGACAGGGTGACGTTATGTGGTGTCACCCGTCATAGTACTGTAGTAACCTAGTGGTTCCCCTGTGGCTCTCATGTGTGACAGGGTGACGTTATGTGGTGTCACCCGTCATAGTACTGTAGTAACCTAGTGGTTCCCCTGTGGCTCTCATGTGTGACAGGGTGACGTTATGTGGTGTCACCCGTCATAGTACTGTAGTAACCTAGTGGTTCCCCTGTGGCTCTCATGTGTGACAGGGTGACGTTATGTGGTGTCACCCGTCATAGTACTGTAGTAACCTAGTGGTTCCCCTGTGGCTCTCATGTGTGACAGGGTGACGTTATGTGGTGTCACCCGTCATAGTACTGTAGTAACCTAGTGGTTCCCCTGTGGCTCTCATGTGTGACAGGGTGACGTTATGTGGTGTCACCCGTCATAGTACTGTAGTAACCTAGTGGTTCCCCTGTGGCTCTCATGTGTGACAGGGTGACGTTATGTGGTGTCACCCGTCATAGTACTGTAGTAACCTAGTGGTTCCCCTGTGGCTCTCATGTGTGACAGGGTGACGTTATGTGGTGTCACCCGTCATAGTACTGTAGTAACCTAGTGGTTCCCCTGTGGCTCTCATGTGTGACAGGGTGACGTTATGTGGTGTCACCCGTCATAGTACTGTAGTAACCTAGTGGTTCCCCTGTGGCTCTCATGTGTGACAGGGTGACGTTATGTGGTGTCACCCGTCATAGTACTGTAGTAACCTAGTGGTTCCCCTGTGGCTCTCATGTGTGACAGGGTGACGTTATGTGGTGTCACCCGTCATAGTACTGTAGTAACCTAGTGGTTCCCCTGTGGCTCTCATGTGTGACAGGGTGACGTTATGTGGTGTCACCCGTCATAGTACTGTAGTAACCTAGTGGTTCCCCTGTGGCTCTCATGTGTGACAAGGTGACGTTATGTGGTGTCACCCGTCATAGTACTGTAGTAACCTAGTGGCTCCCCTGTGGTTCTGATGTGTGACATGGTGACGTTATGTGGTGTCACTCGTCATAGTACTGTAGTAACCTAGTGGTTCCCCTGTGGCTCTCATGTGTGACAGGGTGACGTTATGTGGTGAGAGATCGTGGCGTCACGCTATGTCTTGAAGGTGTCCCATACTAAACGGCACAAACACACTATATTCTTAGTTGGAGGAAGGGCTTTATGGGTAAGCAATTAATTTAAAATTCAAACTAAGATAACAATCTTCATGGTGAAAGGTGGTGGTGGTGATGATGATGAAGGGTGGTGTGGAGGGGAGTATTGGGGGAGGGGGGGTCGCAAGAAGGAAAAAATCCGAATTCATAAGTGTAGAAATTATTTTTGCAGATGTATAATCGGATCAGAATGAAAATAACTATTTAGGGGGCATAGTAACACAAAAATGTAGAAGTAAATTAAAATTACAGAAGATATATTTATCTTGCAGAACACAATGATTGACGTATGAAAACCTGAACGTGGATCTAGTAACTTTTTCACTAACCAGATAACTCTACCCTGAAAGCTAAGTGTTTTACCTCGTCGGGCTACACATTACCTTATTTTACAAATTGTACCATTATGGAACCATGCAAGCTATGTTTGCTACCTTGTATTTTAAGGTAAACGAAGCGCATCTACAATTGTAAAAAAAATAAAAAATATACAGTCTAGCGCTTTTCAAGAAGACAGTAAACAATTTCATAGATAATATTTTATGCATGGTGAACGAGAAGGACGTTGTAATTATATATTTTATGGCCGATATAACTTTTAAAATGTTTAGCGAGACCTTGAGAGGTTTACTACGCTCTGCGACTGCGTGAATAACGCCCGAGCTGGGTGAGTTTGCAACAACACGTTCAATCACACTGAACACTCACAGCCAGACACCGACGCTATCATTTGTCATGCTCGTAATATATATATATATATATATATATATATATTAGCACCGCACCTTTCTACATGTTCAGGTTATACAAATAGTATGTACTACTACTACGTTAGTGATATGGGAATGAGGAAGGTTCAATTTGGAGAAAGTGTACCGCATTTTCTAGAAGGGAAAGTGAACAACAATTTTGGATATACAACCCTCAGTACACCCGACTGGGATTCAAACCTCGATCTCCCCGTCATCAGTAATCTAGTACAACACGATAGTGATACCTTAGACCATGTGGCCACCGAAACTCGTAAGAGAATGGATGTTGGCTACGAGAGGTCGAGGTTCGAATCTCGGATGAGTACAGTGGGATGATAGTGATTTTTTCCTGTGGTTTCCCCCTCTCCGTTAAGGTGGGATAGTAAGGATTGTGAATTAGAGCAGTATTTTTGCAGTTTTTTTTAATAAAAAAATAATAATTGTGGAATAAATCTAATATTTCTGCAGTAAACACTTAAGAGCTTAATTTTCTTCACATACTCAACAGTTTTCATAATATCTGTCTGTCAAGAGTGTCCTAGAATTATTTCTTTTAGCACCACGTCTTACTACCAGTTCGGGTTATACGCTTATGTAATAATCACATAATGCCTTTAGGGGTTAGGAAGGTTATATTTATAGGAAATGTGGTGACCTGGCGGTCTAGGGGTAAGGTGTCAGACTTCTATGCTGGCGGCTGGGGTTCAATCCTCGGTCCCGGCAAAGATTTATCTGATTATCAAACCCTTCCTTCACCTCTGACAAGACATCTTGTGAATGTGGGGTATGCCAGGCCTCCACCGTGGTTCGGATTCCACGTTAAACTGTAGGTCCTTCATTTCATCTCACAATCACCCTACCATTACACATTAGCGCAAGTGCGTATAACCCGAACGGGTAGTAAGACGCGGTACTAATAATAATAATAATAATAATATAGGAATTGTATCCGCAATGGCGTGGATTAAGAGTGGAAAACCATTTAGGGAAGAAAACCTCAGTACACCTGACTGAGACTCGAAACTAGATCCCCCCATCATCGGCAGTCTAGTATACTGTGAGAGTAGCGCTTTAGACCATGCGGCCACCGGAGCGGGTTCCTAGAATTTAATGATAACTTTTTCTCTTCATCTAAAAGGTTCTCATCAAATGCTAATAAACTGTTGAGATTACTATTTGTAGAAAATCTAACCATGTTTTTGCTGGGTAAGTATTCGATTTTTTTTTAATTGTTTGCTATGAATTATTATTATTATTATTATTATTATCACCGCGTCTTACTACCCGTTCGGGTTATACGCACTTACGCTAATGTGTAATGGTAGGGTGATTGTGAGATGAAATGGAGGACCTACAGATTAACGTGGAATCCGAACCACGGTGGAGGCCTGGCATTCCCCACATTCACAAGAT
>CABEEJ010001080.1:12968-24344 GCA_901482245.1 Timema douglasi | reverse complement strand
GGGGTTGTTCGAGTTACGTTTGAATGTACTGATGGTTGTTTTATAACACAATTGTTGATACGTTTTATTAAATTATACCTTCCTTACACCAATCGTTTTTGTTTAAATACAGAGATATCCTGGAGTGAGAGTAAAACGTGACACACAAAAAGCACAAATGAAACCACCTGTATACACCTGTAAAGACAATGCTTGGAAAAAAAAAAGAAGCAAATAAGATGTATTTAAATGTAATAGGTTTGTAGATCGGCAAGGATGGGGGGGAAGGGGGGACCCAACCTTACTCCTTGCACCTGAGAAAACAGCGCTCGCCACACACGCTTGAGGCCATCATCGTCTTGTGCAGCTCGCAACTTTATCGCTATCTGGCGAACCAGGCCCGTAACCACGTGGTACCACCACACACGTGACCTTGGCTAATAGATTCCAACTGTTCTTTGCTCGCCCTTACACAGGTCGCTTGGAGTCTCAACGTACAACTCGCGGAACACTACAGACACACGTGCTAGAGTATTATCGACAAATAAAGAGTTTTTGTGCACCACGTCTTACTACTACTCCGAACTATCCGAATATTTACAGATGGGCCTATTTGGGGAAGAGATGCCCATAAATGGCAATAAAGGGGGATCCAGCTCCCACCCCGAATCACTTTGAAATATTTACTTCTTTTATATTTGTTAAAAAATGTTATGTAAAAATGAAATAGTATTTTTGGGATTTGGCTGCAATTTGTTATTTAACATCTTTGAATCATCAATATCAACGTTAACAGAGATAAAAAAAAAAGATAAAATATAGATTTACTACCATTCCTTCTTCAACAGATTTATTTTCATTCCAAGCAAACGGGTAGTAAGACGCGGTGCTAATTATTTTTTTATTTTTTTTTCTGTTAAATAAACTTGTGAAATATATCATGTTTCTTCTTTTTAAAACTTTCATCTACATCTAAATTTTATTTTTCACTAATTTTTCATAAACTTTTTTTTTCTTGCAAAAATTGGCTCTTCAAAATCAGAGCAGAGCAGATGCTCTAAAATCTCACCCCACAAGGTTACATCCGTGAATATGTATCTCGAGGAGGAGGAAGTGCTACACCCCCGGCATATGAAACTACAATCTACCCCCATTTGGAAAACCCCCATGGGCGCCCTTGGATGAGAAAGGTATAATTTAAAAGAAATTATACCCGAATATGCGTGGAGATATAGGGAAAAACCACTACACCTGGCCTGAGATTCGAAACCCAATCCCCGACAACAGCATTCCAGTTTATTGCGGGTGTTGCACCTTAGACCACGCACCCACACTGAAGCGGGTCGTTGTGAACTAAGCAAACTCTTGGTAGAGGACGTACTCCAAATAAAAATGCATTTTTGTGATTAAAATGTTACTGTAGAGACACTTTATTGATAATATGGACAAAAAAATAGCCGCAATGTTTTAAATCGAATTAAAATCTTTTTCATATTTTCACAGCACCCCTTGGGGACCATCGGGGCCATCCCTTTTGAAAACATTTATGTAGACGAGCATATATTTATAGTAGTGGCGACACCGAAAATTTACTTCTAGGACGGGAAAATAGAAATAAATGGAATAGTGTACCGAACAGACCTTTTCGTTCCTTTGCCTAAAATTGGAGACATTTGTTAGATGTGTGAAACGAAATAATATTCAACGTTGCAGAAATATTTAAAAAAATGAGCATTGCATTCCATAAAGAAGTAGAAGTACACACTGTAATACAAACATTTTTAGAAACAAGGAATATCGCTGTTTCCTAAATAACATTTTAATTATTTCCCAATTTCCCAGACCTTCATTTAAAATATTTTTTGTGTAATTTATCGTTTAGGTTTGGTAGAAATAAATTTCAAATTAAAATTTATTTTTACTTTCAATAATCCTACAACTTTTCAATGGTAAATTATTTCGTATCTCAAATAGTTGCAGATATATTAAAATTGGAGATATTCGCTCTCTAAATAACTTTCCCAGAAAAATTAGATATTCCATTCTGTTTGTAATGCTAATCTATGCCTGGCTCAGAGTTTGAATCAAAATCGCTAAAGCCTATTTTAACAAAATTGATTATTTTATCTTTTTGTCCTTAAGTAAACTACCCTTAATTTAAAGTTTATATATAATTTTAAAAAAACCTCTGTGGATTCTTATGAAACTAAACACAAAAATTATATTCTGATACAGTTTATTTCTTTCATTTATAGCTCCCTTACAAAGGCCCTACGTAATTTATAATATTTTTTCAGCACTGCGTCTTACTACCCGTTTATATTATACGATTATGTATTAATACGCTAATGTTTTTAAGGATTAGGAAGACTATATTTAGAGAAAGCGTATCCGTATTTGCGTGGTGGGAGAGTGGAAACACATTTAGAAAAAACCACCCTCAGTACACCCGAGTGAGAGTTTAACCTCAATCTCCCCGTCATCGGCGGTCTATTACTCCTGTCTACTGTGAGAGTACTGCGTTAGACTACGCGACCACCTAAGTGGGCTTTTAATATTTATTTTAATGAATGGTAAGGGCTCAATTTAAGGGCTTCATATTAGTTATTCATTCTATCAAACGATTATATTAATTAGGATGGACACACTTTCTAAAAATCTAATGTGTTGTAGATAAAACTATGAAGGTCATGTCGACCTTGGTGGTCATGGGGTAAAGTCCTCGCCTCAGTACCCGATATTCGTGGGTTCAAACTCAGCCAGAGTCGACAGATTTTTCTTGAGAGATAAAAATTCATAGCACAACTTACTTCGGAGGAGAAATAAAGCCATTAGTCCTATGTCGAGTGTGGCATTAAAATAACCTTGAGAGGTATGTAAAAATACCTTTCCGGAAAAATTGGTTGTTCCTTTCGCTCAATGAAATTCCTGTGTTCTGATTTAATCAGTTGGTTCAGAGAGGGCACGTTAAATAGTCCTACCTCAAATGAATATTTTAAAAATGCTATTTAATTATTGTAAAAATATCAAATGACTTTTTAAAATTTACCGTACCTATCCTTGCAACACCGTAATTACCTTAGTTTTCCAGGTGCTTACCAACCCTGAGTAATGCTCATTTTAAAGTGACCCCACTCAAATGTTACAAGCCCATAAGCAATTAAAGTTGCCTTACAAAGGAACGGACCTCATTTAAACCTTTCCTTCTCTCCATTTATCCTCACACCACTCACATGGAACTGAAACCCTATCAAGACCACAAGCCGACATCGCTTTTGAGCGAGCCTCGCAGATAATTGGTCGGAGATTGGCCACTAGATGAAGTTCACATTCACCCTTCTTCCCTCACCGCTCTCCGCAACGGGCCCTCACCCGGTCTTTTTGGACTGATAATATATTATAGACTTGCGTGGTTTTTGGCGCACAAAGACACAAACACACACTCAAACACACACATACAAAATTCTCTGGCAGGGGTATCATAGTTGCCAAAAGGGATGAAGCCCTCCTACAAACGACAACAAATACAAAATATTAATGTAATTTTACAACCGCAAGATTTTTTATTTAGCACCACGTCTTACTACCTGTTCGGGTTATACGCTTTAAGTACTAATTACTCTAATGGATTAGGAATTGGGAAGGTTGAATTAGAGGAAGTGAACCCGCATTAGCGTGAAGGGAGAGTGGAAAACCATTTTAGGATAAACCACCCCCAGTTCACCCGACCGAGATTCGAACCTCGATCTCCCCGTCCTCAGCAGTCGAGCTCAACACGACAAGCGCGTTAGCCAACTACGCCACCGAGGCGGGTAAGATGTTTTTAACTTCGTCATTAACCGATCGTAGGAAATGCTATTTGAAAATGCGCCTCTCTTGGGGCAGCAAATTATTAAACGCCTTCCAAGACAAATTTTAGCCAAGAGACAGGCTTTAAAGTGGGAGTCTAGGGAACTTGAGTTAAGGGCAGTGTTTTTGCGGTCTTATAGCAACATTTTATTTTGTCAAAATAAATCAAATACATATTGCTCCAGTAGAAACAGAGAGTTTAATTTTCTACACATGTTGTTATCAATAGTTCTTTATTTAATACCTGTCACTCGCATAGCGGCATTAGATAAGAAACATTTCAAATGAACAGAAAACGTTGTCATTAAATTCTAAGACACACTTGACAGATATTCAACAACTGTTGAGGTCATCCTGTGGAGAAAATTAAACTCATTCCTAGGGGAGAATAATTTGATTTATTTTGGCCAAAATAAAGTTTTGCTCTAAAAAAAAGACAAAAAAAACCCTGCCCCTTTCATGCGTTCCGTACATTCCCACGACCCTTTCTTCACTAGCGTCCAATGAATTATTTCAGGGGCGTACCAGAGGGAAAGTGGAGAGGGAAGGAGGTTAAACCCCCATTCCCACGAACATATTTATAATAAAGTATTTTCGAATTTTCACTCAACGCCTAGATAATTAGATTATTATTATTATTATTATTATTATTATTATTAGCACCGCGTCTTACTACCCGTTCGGGTTATACGCACTTACGCTAATGTGTAATGGTAGGGTGATTGTGAGATGAAATGAAGGACCTACAGTTTAACGTGGAATCCGAACCACGGTGGAGGCCTGGCATTCCGCACATTCACAAGATGTCTTGTCAGAGGTGAAGGAAGGGTTTGGTAATCAGCTAAATCTTTGCCGCGACCGAGGATTGAACCCCGGCCGCCAACACAGAAGTCTGACACCTTACTCCTAGACCACCAGGTCACCGAAGTCACATTAGAGTGTGGTGTTAATTTCTGTCAAGGCCGTAGCCGGTGCGGGGTTGTTTGTGGCAGTCAACCCCACTACCCCAAAATTTTATCAACAATATATGATTTTATTTATGGTTCAAACAATATCAAAATTAAGATACAAGTACAAATTAGGGGGCTGTGTTACCATAAAAAGCACTTCAGAGAGATTCTAGAGGGGTGTTTATTTAGAATTTTTCCTAGCCTTCTGCAGTTAGGGGGTTATGTTACCATAAAAACACTTCAGATAGCTTCTAGAACTGTTTACCATTTATAATTTTTTCTAGCTTCCAGCAATTGAGGGAAGTGCCTACCAACCCCTCCCCCCTGAAATTATTTGCTGGCTACGGCCTTGATTGCTGTCTAACCATATCAGACTGTCAAAATATAAAAATACCTTGAGATTTTTTTAACATACTCATTCTGAGCATACAAACCATATCAGCACATGACTTAACATCTAATGAACGAACACAACGCCTAGCCGTAAATGCATCCTTGTGTAAGGGAAAACCACTGCACCAACAATAAATGTTTCGTCATCGCTGGGAATCGAACCCAGGACTCTTGAGTCAGTAGTTGTGAACATTATCAACTGAGCCGCAGCTAACATAACTTGGTTCTTAGTGAATCATATTTCACTGCGCCTTTGACCTTTATCCAAGAGTTATTGAACCCGTAAACCGCACACAACAGTATCGAAGTGTGTAGTATGTAAACACATTTTTTAAACATTTTTTTAACTGATAAAGTTTCTTATTCATTATTAAAATTACAAATAGGCCTACACATATTGTTATAGAAGGACAATTTTGTTGTAATTGTGTTTAAACCAGCTTAAAGGCAATATTTGTAAATATTGTCGTGGTAATTGTTTTATAAACATATAAATTTGTCATAATGTAAATCTTTTGAATAAAAATTCATAAAAAAATACTATCACAAATTATAGCAAGAATGTATTAATCACAACTTTTGAATGTGAGGAATGTCAGGCCTCCACCGTGGTCCGGATCCCACGTTAAACTGTAGGTCCTCAATTTCATCTCACAATCACCCTACCATTACACATTAGCGTAAGTGCGTATAACCCGAACGGGTAGTAAGACACGGTGATAATAATAATAATAATAATAATAATAATAATATCCCAAAAAAATGTGTCTAGTATTCATTGCAAAATTTGATATACTGGACAACTTAGTTTTGTTACAAGAAATACAAAGTTATCTCAATAAACAGTAGGCTTTATATGTTAAACAAATAAATTATTAGTTGGATTGTTTTTAAATACATAGCTTAATAATATGCAAAGTTCTTTTTCTTCCCAAAATGTTAATGGGGCTAACGAAGCTGTACCTCCCAACGTCCCTCATACATTATATTGTAGCTACTGGAAGAACTTGAACAATATCTTCCGAAAAATATATTCCATATCTACTACTGATATATTATTGTCTATATCATCTTGCCGAAACATTGTCTTACTTGTAGCAAGACACTTAATTCTCATTACTTGAAATTTATTGTTTGGAAGAACTGCTTGTATGATGCAGACATAAAGAAATTCCTTTTGTTTGCTATATGCAAACTTTAAGAACGTATGTGCCTGCTGTGACATTATGGATTGATTTGATACATCAGCGTCACCAATGTATTAATATGTAGTTTATTCTATATTTCCATAATATGCTGTTCTTATAAGTGTAAACACTCAAAGGACCTATAGACTTCTGTAGGGCCCAACACATTTGTTATTCCGTAACAGTAATTTGTTAGCTCTATAACGTTTTAATAGATTAAAAAAATGGTAATAGAAGAATATGGGATTGTGTATAGGAGGAATACAAAGAAAGGTGCCTAAACAAAACATTTGCATTTGTACTATTTTAGAGACAATGCTAACTAAACTATAACAAATGTTACGGAAGGACATTTTAATTTTTTGGGAGACTTGTAGCATATTAGGTTAGTTAATTATTTTTCATTTTTTTTATATACAGACAATAAACTATATTAAGTGGAAAAAGACAAACTCTCGTTACACATAAAATGAAAATAAGCTTTATAAAATGAATATGATATTTATAGTAAGAAAGAGCAATTAATTAGCTACATTTTAATATTTTGATGGGTGACTTGGTGGTCTAGGGGTAAGGTGTCAGACTTCTGTGCTGACGGCCGGGGTTCAATCCTCGGCCGTGGCAAAGTTTTATCTGATTACCAAACCCTTCCTTCACCTCTGACAAGACATCTTGTGAATGTGGGGAATGCCAGGCCTCCACCGTGTCATTACACATTAGCGTAAGTGCGTATAACCCGAACGGGTAGTAAGACGCGGTGCTAATAATAATAATAATAATAATAATAAAATTTTAATCTTTGTCCCTGATCATCATGGCTTCACCCTTATCTCAATCACAGCAAACAAGTAGAAATATCATAAAATACGTTACTTTTAAATGACACGCGTGAGGTTATATTTATGAGGAATCTAATATCTTTTTTAGCACTGCGTTTGTAAAGTTATACGTCTATGTACTAAATACGCTAATGGGTTAAGAATGAGTAAGATTATAAGAATGGGTACCCACATTCACGTAGAGAGAGAGAGTGGAAATTCACCTTAAGTACACCTGGCCGGGATTATAACCTAAATCTCACCATCATCAGCAATATAGTTTATTGCGATAGTAGCGACTTAGATCATGAGGCCACCAAACCGGGTGAATCCACTCTTATAGCAAAGAATTGAGGGGAGCAATTCAAAGTGTGATAAGAGCCTAAATACAATTTGCATAGAATGGAGCTATTAGCAATTTTGTGCACGTTATTGTTCAATTTCTTCTTGGCCTAATGTGTTATTTAATAGTGTGATTGGATTGTGCTAAGTCCTAACATTGTCGCTGTGTACGAACTGATAGCATGCATCATGGGTGGTGGAACCAGGGGAAAGGGCACCGGAGGCACTGCCCCCTGGAAATACCCCCCCGCCCCCCGTCCATATATATTTCAAATACTCTGATATTAACGAATTACAAGCTAAAAGATGGCCTTGGATCAAACTCCAAATGACTTTGAGATGCATTGAATTTTCAAAAATTTGCCTGAGAATACAGCCTCAAATAGCCTCATCTACAGTAGCCCCATGGTTTCTTTGGTGCTGACTGACAGCTGACGGCTCTGAAAAGTTACCAGACCAAATTATGAATCCCTGCGCCGAACCATATGATCTGCAAAAACATGTGTTCAGACACAGTCACTTCTGACAGTCAACATTTAGGTATATACCTAAATGTTGACTGTCAGAAGTCAGCTCTGAGCTGTCAGTCAGCACCAAAGAAGCCATGGGGCTACTGTAACTATCAGAAAAATTCAGGCGAGGAGCACTCAAAATAGCTTCTAGAATCATAAAAATTTTCAAGAAAAACTCAGGTAAGGAGCATATACATAGCTTCTAGAAGCATCCAAATTTGATTGTGAAGGGAATACGGGTGGAAAGCAACTCCCTAAAAAAATAGGTTTTTCCTTGTCCCCCTCCTACCCCCTTTCTCCTTCACAAACAAAAATAAGGTTCCACCGTCACTGGAATGCATTTAGAAGCTTAGTGATTATTCAAGAAGATGTTTTCGTAACCGATTATATGTTCTAACTACAGGAGGTTTCGCTCGCTATCGACCCCTGAGTTTCCCTTAAGCTTAGTAAGCACTTGGAAACATTGTTGGCTCAACTGTTCCCCTACTGTTTCACAACTGTTGGCCAACATGGGAAACAGATTGTTGGCAAACATTAAAGAAACATTGTTTCGTGTCCAGACTACAATGATGAAATATTTGTTTACCGTACTGAGTTCAGATGCATGAAAGATGCCTCTTGAGGATGCTGCTGCTATGGTGCTTTGTATGTAGGTAGTTATGAGCTGTTTAAAAAGACAGAAAAGAAGAAAACGATGTTGGGCTCGTGTTCATTTACACTAACTGAAAAGTGTCCACTTATTTTAATAAAAACATCCTGTGTGGTGACCTGGCGGTCTAGGGGTAAGGTGTCAGACTTCTATGCTGGCGGCCGGGGTTCAATCCTCGGTCCCGGCATAGATTTATCTGATTACCAAACCTTCCTTCACCTCTGACAAGACATATTGTGAATGTGGGGAACGCCAGGCCTCCACCGTGGTTCGGATTCCACGTTAAACTGTAGGTCCTCCATTTCATCTCACAATCACCCTACCATTACACATTAGCGTAAGTGCGTAAAACCCAAACGGGTAGTAAGACGCGGTGCTAATAATAATAATACCATCCCGTGTTTTACGCAATTCTTACAGTCCTCAACTGTCACATCCCACAATAAAGTATTTGTATGAAATATTTTTATCAGTTCCAGAGTTGTTTTTTTTAATGACCACGACATGACAAAAGGAGATCACAGTAACTGATGTACTCGGTGTGAAGAGAGGAGTCAGACTGACCCACGTTCCTTGTTGTCGGAAATGTTGGACAACAATGTTTGCAACCCAGTTGAAATGGATCACGGGAAACATGTTTTCCTCGCTGGGAAACACAAAAGCAACACGAGAAAATGTTGCCCAACTGCTGGGCAACAGTTGGGGAAACAGTTGGCCAACCTAGGTTATAAAGTTGTTTTGAAATACTTTTTAATAGCCTATTTACCAATTTCAGATTTGTAATCAGTAATTACTCATGCCCAAGGCTACTATGCGATTAAGAGAGGGTTATTTACAACATTATTAACAACAAATTGGCGCTGAAGGGGGTAATAAGAGTGTAATTAACCACACTACCACCACAACTGTGTGATAAAGAGCGTAGATTAGATAGGGATATTTTCATATTATTTAACGGAAATATTGGTTTAGAAGGCTGTAGTTTTGAATCGCGACAGTTCATTTCCCCCCCTCAACAAACATACAAAAAAATGGCGACAAGCTCATTTCCTTACGACAGACAACACTACACAATTATTTAAAACGTATAGAAGAAGAAGAAGAATCAGAGTAATTTAACTTAGCCTTTTAGACACTGTCGTAAAAATAAAACAAGCATTTAAAAAAATAAGCGAAAGTTACTTAATAAAATACATTTAAATTTAATATAACAATTACCAGAATCGGTGTATACACCGGCTAAGGCGTCAACCTATTCTAGTTTGTGGGTAACGGAGAGGTCAGGATTCGATATCCACCCGGGTACACTAAAAGCAATTTTTCCTAAATTTTGTTTCACTCCCCCTCCACGCAAATGTTATTACATTTACTCAAAATTCTACCTCCCTAAATATTTACCGTAATATAAAAATACGCGAATGAGATGAGTAGTAAGAAACGGTTCATACACTCGCATACAAAAGTTAAAAATGGCAAGATTTTCTTCGTTACGCTAGTGGAAAATACCTAGAGTCTGTTCATGATAGGTTTTTACCTGAATGACAGAGTTAAAAAATCATATGTTTAGGTTTAGGGTTGCCAACAACTGTAAAGATCTTTGTTTTGTTATAACTGTTATATTTTTTAATTATGTTCTATTTTACATTTAAAATAAGGCAAACTTAAATTTTCTCCCACTATTTCATTAGCTTTAATAATTTCTTTTTCACCCAATAGGAATTTTTTAAACATAATTAAAAGTACTTTTATTCATTTTGGAATATTATGTGTAATATAATGCATACATTAATACCTTTTAATACAGGCATCGCATTTACTTAGAAAAGAGAAAATACTTGTCATTTCTTTAGAATTATATGATACATTGTTTTATGGTATTTAGGAAAATTTAATTAAATTAAATGTTTTTATCCATTGCGTGGGTGCATCAATGTGAAGAGCTTGTTTTGCGTCATGTTCAACCACAAGGTTTAAATTCGTCGGTCGCCATTTTGAAGCAATGTTTGTTAGACCTTTTGTGAAAGTGATGTGAATAATAACTTTTTTAAGTGTAATAAAACGATAAATAAGCTTTGTGCCCGACCTCAAATAAATATAAATAATATTGGTCTAAATTACATTGGTTAACTATCACATTCATGCATTACCATATGCTTTCATTACAGCTATCCAAAGTGACAGATGTCAGCTGTTGGCGTAGGAATACATTATGTATGGACTATTTATATTAACTTTTTGAGCTGTCATCCAAGTAAACTAAGGTGGTGAATGTACTATAACAACCCTGCGATGCGATGGAACACTCATCTCAAAACAACACAATCCACTTAAGTCAGCTTCGGTGGTACAAAAATAATCTTCCTGAGGGTTTAAAAAAATGTAAAATCGAGATTACAGTCTTTAGAGGCCGTCAACAGCTGAGAGCTGCTTCAGGAAGACGCGTCAGCTGTACAAGACGCGAGCTTCCACGACGGCCACCCTCCCGCCCACTCTCCGCAACCCTTTTCATACAAGATTTCCTTTTCATCGACCGGGAGATAGTTCTTGTGCGTTATAAACGACAAACAAACACGGCAGCCACTGCTCGTTTTGACCCTTAGCGCGTGTAACTAAAGTCAGAGCACCATTAGAACCTTTTAGGAGATGAAATGAAAATAGTTTTACCAACACGGGCAAAGATCAGTATATATATATATA
>CABEEJ010001080.1:0-12879 GCA_901482245.1 Timema douglasi | reverse complement strand
ATATATATATATATATATATATATATATATATTCTGATCTTTGCCCGTGTTGGTACAACCACGGTAATACCTATCAAAAAACGGCTCTGGAATTACATTAGCTTACATCCACTTGAAAAGAAAACTCACTGGAGGCTTGGAGGTGGAACCCCCAACGAGCAAAGCAAGTGTGTGCCATTTAAATGTTTTTTTCGGGGGTTAAAAATTATTTTTTAAAACTTTTTGGAATGTTCCCGTCGGTTACAGGCTAGAAGCTAGAAGTATGCCAAATATCAAGTTTCTAGCTCATCTGGAAGTGGGTAAACATTAATGTCAGTGAGTCATTCATGCGGTTTTATAGTAGTATAATAATGTATATATACACACACACACATGTAATGATTCACCTCATTTGTCAAATTGGCAGCTGAATAAAATATGTTTTATCATAGGAATACATTAATTAAACTCTTTATATGGAAATCACCCACCTCGGTGGCGTAGTTAGCTAACGCCCTAGTCGTGTTGAGATAGACTGCAAAAGCCGGGGGGGAAGGGGGGGGAGATAGATGTTTGAATCTCGCTCGGGTGAACTCGGGGTGATTTTTCCTAAATGGTTTTCCACTCAACCCTCCACTCAAATGCGGTTTCCCCTACTCTAAATTAAACCTTTCCCGTTTCCAATCTATTAGCGTAATTAGTACCTAATTGTATAACGCGAACAGGTAGTAAGACGCAGTGCTAAATAAAAAAAAAATATACTACGGAAATACGACTAGTGTTTTGATTATGGGTGCCTTTTACTTGATGTCCAGGTGGCAGCACTGTGGCGTATTTAGGACAATATATATTACCACCGTTCATCCATGTAGCCGAAGTCTTTCAACCGGTGTGCCGTGACGCGAAGGGTCAGCTGGTGTGTCACTGATCAAATACAAACGAGATAAAATTTGAGGGATTAAATTAAAACTTTTTAAATCCATGACTAACATTGATATGTTACGGTGTTTAAAACGTGACACTCCTGTGAGATAGTTCACTTTAAGTTTTCTCTCTATAAAATAAGGATTAAAACGAAACATTTCTCACGCGTGTTTGTTTACATACTAAGAAATGCAAATAAAGCGATGTGGGAAGGCGACACCGTGATTTACATAACTTTTCTTGGGAGTCTGTCGTGGACTTCTGAAGCTATAAATAGAGCGTCCTTTAGAGAAGATAACCGTTTCCACAAAATAAATCACCTTATATATTTTATATGATTTGTATGGAAAAACAATTCCAAACTATAACTTAACCAGGTGCGTTTCTGCTTTCTGACTCAAGAGTTCCAAGTTCGATTCCCAAAATTACAATTTTTAAATATTATTCTAGGCAAGTTTAGAGATTTCCCTTTCACTGCATTTTTTAAATTTCTCGTTTGACTGACCATCAGGGATATCACCTATTTGCACTAATGAAGCAGGGATGAGAAGGTAGAATGAAGAGTAAATGTAGCCGTATTCGCATAAAGGGCGTGTAGGAATAGGCTAAGGAAACACCACCCGCAATACACCCGGCCGGAATTAGTACCCCGACCCCTCTCCAGACCCCAACAAAACCACACTAAATGACCTTGAGGTCCAGGTCGCGTGCCCACTAATGCAGGTTTAACAATAATGAGTTAATGTAAGGAAATAATTTTTAACGAGCTCAATTTAGGTTCGAATTTTTAAAAATTATAATTCAATGAATAAGTAACTTAAAATTATTTAAAATAGTTCATATTAGTTATATAACGTTTAAGACTAAATGTCCAGCTCATCTAGTGTAGTTTAGGGTTCAGGGTTTGAATCTCCTTCAGGTTCCTTGAGGTGTTTTTTATTTCAAATATGTCCTGCTTCACCTTCAGGCAAATGCGTACGTATTTTCTCTCAATTCTACATTCCTCCTCTCTACCCCATTATGTTAAATAAATATGTAGAGCTCGGAGGGTTGGTAAGATACGGAAGAACACACACAAATACACTCAAACATGCACACACACACACACACACACACACACACACACACAAACTAGGGGTGTTATTAACGTGAAATACAAGAGGACACGTCCCCGTCAATAATCTGCTCAAACGGAACTCTCTTAGTGCTTTAAAAGAAACAAATTGCGTTATCAATAAAATTTATGATCTAAGTTTGGAACTATGGATAAATGATAACTTGTTTATATTAGTTAATAAAAGAAAATCACCCGAGCTAGTCCAAAATAAATTTTACTTTTTAATTTAGATTGAAAATAGGTTCGTCATGCAGCTCGCCCCCTCAATAATTAAGCTAGGTAACGCCTATGATTTAAACAGAGCTAATTATCTCCCATTACTGTACACAGTCACAATTATTTCAACAAATTATTTTTGTGCTTTGAAAAAAACAACAAAAAAAACCATTCATACCGAGATTAAGAAACATATTTTATAACGAGTTTTACCAAATCTTCAAGATGATTTGATGAGCATTTTTGAATTGTTGCCTGTTTCCCAAAGTGCTCAACAATGTTGACACCGACCACGAGTAGCTCGCAAGATCCAAGGAATCACATAAAGAGGAACACAACACGGCGGACCGGAAGCATAAAGAACATTTTGTTATCAAATATCCCAAGTTCACACTTTCTCTTTTACAGAGCTCTGAAATTCTGAAATAATCGTAGATACCGAACTTTTCAAGCATATGCACAGATTTAATGCAAACTTTGAATCAATAAACATTCGTTTCCAATTTTAAATCTGCAGACATATTTACCACACAGATTATTTAAACAGAAGTGTGAAAACTTACGGGTATTTAAAAAAAAAGTTGGGGGAAAAAAAAAGCAGACGTAAGAATGTCGATAGGATGAATACGGTTTTATATTTTTTTTAAAAAACATAAGAAAAATAAGATAGGTTCACTACTTACTTAAAAAAGCCTGGGGGCCGTTTCAAACAGCTTATCCGAAAAGTCTGGAACCTTTTCAACATTCAAACAGGTAGTAAACAAACTCCGCAGTCTGGCGGTAATGATCTAATCCACACTTCTTGCAAACATGTCGGTGCAATAGTCGAAACACCACCTTTGTTAATTTCGTCTTCAGTTAACGAACACTTATTGATAGGTAACACATGCAGGTCATGACGGTGGAGTATGTTGATGAACGCTACAATAGCGACCAAAAGGTCCACCGGTAGCACAACAAGCTGGCTGTCACAACACCGACACGACTACACGCTACTCTCTTGTTTGACATTTTCCGCGCTCTCACACAGCACTGCAAAACTCAGTAGGTAGGGTAAAATAGTCGGGAGACGAGATACTGGCGAGAGAAGATAGTTCCTACGAGTGCCGCCTGGCAGCAGCACTTGACGATCGAGGCTTTTATTTTCCCTCCTTTCGGCTAACCCGTATAACAACTATTACGGCAAAAGTATACTTAATTCACGGTAGGAATTACTCTCTGGAAGGTCTTTTTTCTTACCAATATTCCACTATATAATAGGTTTCTGGTAGGGAAAAAGGCCTTTTTATAAAACAATTCCTACGGTGAACAGACTTTATATGCCGTAGTTACACAGGGCTGCCGCTAATGTTTCATGTAACCTAACGAGACTTAAAATTTGTGCCCCAGTTGTACTCTATTTAAGATAAATAAATCATACCCCTTGCTTGACGCAAAATAATAATAATAAAAGGGTAAAAATACCGTTAAAAATAAAACGATAAAAATTAAGATAAATAGGTTAAATAAAAAAAATGCTACACCCACCCTAGTAATCAACGTGTTCGAAAATATGAAACGTTCTTTCCTTCCTTTTCTTTTAATATTTTCGGAAGATTTTAAACAAATATCAAAGTATTATTATTATTATTATTATTTTAGCACCGCGTCTTACTACCCGTTCGGGTTATACGCTTTAAGTACTAATTACGCTAATGGATCCGGACTTGGGAAGGTTGAACGAGATGAAGTGAACCCGCATTTGAGTGGAGGGAGAGTGGAAAATCATTTAGGAAAAACCACCCCCAGTTCACCCGACCGAGATTCGAACCTCGATCTCCCCGTCCTCAGCAGTCAAGCTCAACACGACTAGCGCGTTAGCCAACTACGCCACTGAGGCGGGTAAATATCAAAGTAATTCGTTGATAAAGTGACCCCGAATGTCACTAAAAGTATAATCACTTTTATGGTTTAATCAATCATTAAAACAATATTCTTAGTATTAAATAACATATTTAGATGTTATTCCTTTATTTAGAAATAATAATTAGTCTTTTAATTTAAATGATATATTGCTTTAAACACTAAAACAAATGATTTTTTTAAATGCACCTTTGGGACATTTTCGTCTCAAGTTCTCCAATAGAAGGAAGTGTGTTTAAGTCCAAGCACACGAGCCTTTGGATATGTTTGGAAAATCCACAAATACTAGACTCAAAACCAGTCTACATTTGTCTGGTCAGATTCCAGGTGGTGCTGATATACATATTTAATACGTATACGTCAAACTCGGTGGTCTTGGGGTAAAGTGTTTGCCTCAGGACAGAATGTTCGTGGGTTCAAACCCAGCTGAGGTCAACGGATTGTTCTTGAGCGATTAAAATCCATGGCACAACTTATTTTGGAGGGGAAGTAAAGCCGTCTGTCTCTTGTCGATTGTGATATGTTAAAGAACTCTGGAAGGTTTGTGAAAATATCTTTTCCAGCAAATATGGTAGGCGCTTTTGCTCTCATTCATAGAAATTCTCATGTGCTAATATAATCATTCGGTTCAAAAAGTGCACTTAAATACCTTGAATAAACAATCTATGTACGCCCCATCTACGGTGATAGTACAGATAAGGGACAGCTAATAGAAGGCTATTTACAGCAAACACGAGTGAAAGTTACTAATGTCAACAAAGTGCGAAATAATTTAGTGGTAATATAATAGTATTAATCAAATAATAATTATTTATGATTAGGTTGTTGACCTTAGCTACTTTCAGCCAGTGTTTGCAATAAATAACCTTCTGTTAGTTGTCACCACTTCTACTGTAGATGGACTGTATACACCAAGGCCATACCTTTGTTCTTTAGTTGGTTGGGAGGAGCAAAGGGAATATGTTTAAACGATAATTGGATAAATTATTAATAATATAATAGTAGTAATAATACAAATAAATAGTGGGTCGACGTTTGTGGCACAATAGCTCTGATAGAAAACGGCAATAATTGGATTTAAACATAATTAGGCTATACGTGTTATGCATTTGACAATACTCTAATAACATCCTAAGGATAGGTAGTGTTATAACCACCAGAACACCCACATTCTGTAATGCCTTGTTACACATATATTTACACTGCTATCCAAATAGTTAAAGTATAGATGTTAGGACATCGGTGGGCATCACGTAGGGGTTAAAATCCCGATAGGTTAAACTGAGGTGGTTTTACCCAAATGATTTTACACTCTCCCTCCACGAAGATTCTGACATATTTGTTTTAAATTCTACCTTCCTAATTCCAATTTACTAGTGCAGTTTTGCGGGTAGTAGTAAATCGTAAAAAAAAAGAAAAGTTGTTTTGTGTACGCAATAAATGCTCTTATTAAATGGACGATAAAACATTTTATCCGTAGAACCTACCTGCCAACGAGTATAATGTAACTGTCCAAACTAGAGTTCACTAAATCTCTTGTTCGAGACACGACATAATAAAGTTACCAGTCAAATCCACGGGCGTGTTTTGACAATTATAAAGCAGATGTAATTCATTTTAAATTTGATCAATATTGTCTAGTAAAGGGGAATTTTTATTTCTCTGAGCTTGGACAAAAAAACACAGCATGTTACGAAATATGAAATTTATTGGTGACCTATGTGTATTTGGAAAAGAGACAATACAGGTAGGGGAAGACCACGTGGGTAATATATTAACATTAACACCAATATTTAGGTAAGCCAATTATTTTAAATAAATAATTGAATTATTTTATACGAATAAATTGAATTATAAACGAGTGAATTATATTAAGCTTGTAGGAGAATATTAAAAAAAATATATATGTCCTGGACAAATTTTAATGGGGGTATTTATCAGGCACTTTCTAAACACATTAGATAAACATACAAACTAGCAACTGAGTAATTACTAATTATATATAACTACGCACCTATATATATATATATACATATATATATATATATATATATATAGTAAATATAAACATTTTCACTACCAGGAATCAAACCAGGCTACTCTAAGACCACTAACCTAATTAACTATGGGATGGCTTAGGATAGGAATTTACTCTCTGACAAAAATTGCATAGCTAGAATAGGCCTCATCAATTTTTTTTGGCAAGAGAGCTACATTGAGAATTCAAATTTAAGAATGGGCCACCAAACAAAATAAGATTTATCGGTAGACAATTTTTTTTTTACGTTGACAACATAAAAAAGGAAGAAAATATTTAAGTGACTCTCAAACATAACAATATAATGCATTAATGCAATTTTTTTCTTATTTTTTATAAATTATTTAATGTAAGGCGTAAATTTTGTAATTGAGATTCTTAAAAGGGCTTGTAAATGTTCATCGGATGTGTTGAAAAGAAATGGTATAGTTTTCTATTAGACTTTATTTTTTAGCTCTGGTATTTTTAGCTTTAAAATTGTTTTTCGTAGCTTATGGGCCGCATAAAAATATGTGACTGGCCGCAATTTCCCAGGTTTAAATCAGGGGGTTAGAATTTAATGAAAAAACCTTTTAGAAATTAAACATAAGACAAATTGTTGAAGTCCGTCACAGAATTTAACCTTCAATAGTCTAACATTTACAGTAGTGACCATTAACTAATTATCTCTATCAAAAGAGGTTGAACTTTTCGCAAATATGCTATAGCTACACCTTTAAGTATTAGTATTTTAAAACTAAAATGAGCATATATCCCAAACGAGTAGTAAGTTGCAGTGCTAAAATAAAAAAAGCACAATTGCTACTAACGGTCTAATCTAATTGGTAGGATCATAAAACATATATATATATACTTCATTCACGGGAGGAGTTTACCTCTGAAAGGTCTTTTTTCTTACCGATATCCTACTATATAATAGATTTCTGGTAGGGAAAAAAGTCCTTTTCCAGGTAAACTCCTACCGTGAACGAACAATATGTAAAACTTATATTTTAAAATACTTCAATATTATAATCAAAGTAGGCCTTTACAATTAAGAATCACCATTAGCTTGGGGAGAGGATGAGAAAACCACAACAATAAGTCATTTTTCAAAAATCATCCTCAGTTCATTGAGCCAAGATTCAAACCTTTGCCTTCTTGTCAACAACTATCTATAGCTATCTGCTAATCACGCGCTCACTCGCCAGTTTGGCCACCCAGTCGCTTGAGCGCTCTCTCGCACGCTTGTCAGTCTGGCCGAACCCTTAAGAGGTTAACTTTGGGGTTTTCCATCCTATTTCGAAAAAATTGATGGTGCATATTCTTAAAGTTTACTCTCATTATTTTATTATTCAGGATAGGTACCCAGTAATAGATTCAGAGCATACTGGTATCTATAAATAATTATTTACTACGTAAATTTAATCAGTGTCTTCATGAAAGAGATGATTCGATGACCCGCCTCGGTGGCCACGTGGTCTAACGCACTACTCTCGCAGTAGACTAAATTGACGATGATGGGGAGATCGAGACTTTGAATCTTGGTCGGGTTTACCGAGGGTGGTTTTTTATTGTTTTCCACTCATCCTTCACGCAAACGTGAGTACACTTTCTATAAATATAATCTCCTTCATCCCTAAAACCGTTATCGTAATTAGCACATATGCGAATGGGTAGTAAAACGCGGTGCTAAAAAAAATCTATTGTTTTTAATAAGGTATTCTACGTATTATCATTTATAAATGTACACTAAACTCCTTACAACCAAAATTGGGCCGCAGGACCTATCTCAGATTAAAAAAGTTAGGTGTTTAATTTACAATAGTGTTCAGAACAAATGTGAGATGGAATGGGGGAGGGGGATTGCGCGTTTTTATTTACAGAATTACCTTTTCTTTAATTAAAACGATGTCTGTGGGTTTACGCGTTCACCAAAAAACAAGCCCGGAAATTAAATATGGTCATGTGACGCGCCCTGATCCAATCGTAGGGAATCAGTGCCAAAATTCATTGGTCACTCGGTAGGTACCCCTAAAAATAATCTGAACTTTGTACGCACTACTTCATAAAGCCTTCTTGGGAGAACCAATGAAATTTCCAAACTAACAGACTCGATCAGTGTGCATACGCAAAGAAGTGAGATACAAGCAGGATGCAGCGTTTACTGTTGCCGGGAGATTTGAAATATTTAATTAACTAGAACACGGGTGTGTTGTTCTCATTTTGTTTTGAGTTATGTCACAAATAACGCAACACAATGATATGAAAACATTAATCATTAAATTAATCATAAAAAGGTGTTTCACCACTCAAAAATAAAATATGTTGATAAAAAGCAGTTTATAGTCTTTGTAGAAAGTCACCAGGGGTCAGCATAATATGTTTCTGCTAACGTGTGGATTTCTGTGGCTCTCTGGTAGATTCAGATCTCTATTTTCGGCGAACGTGTGCATCATACTTTAATCTAAGGGATGAGAATTTTTGGGGTGATCCGGGTGGTCAAGAGAAAATGCGTGGAGGTGGTATGGGAAAACTACAGTACAAGAGCCCACGTGTAAACCCCCACTCTCTCCCAGTGCAGCACCTTGACGATATTCGAACCTATACCTCGTGTCAACAGAAATACCAATCTGTTGAGAACTTGACGCCTTAGACGACGTGACCAAGATAAATAGTGTTTTGTTCAGAGTAATTTTTCCTAACACCTGTGTCATGAGACCAGTGAGTGTCCTGTTGCAAACAACAGTCCATCTATTTTACAGTGCAGCTGTTAGAAATGTAATTGTGTTGCTTGCAGCGTGTGCAGTCCTTCTTTGCTGTTAAAGAAACAGTTCAATTGCTGAAACAGTCTTATGTTGTTAGAGGTATAGCCCGATTTTCTTAAAAAGAGCCTCTGGAAGGTCTTTTTTTTCCTGCCATAATCCTACTATACAGTGAGACTTTGGCAGTAACAAAAGCCTTTCTAGATGGTTATTTGTAAGAAATTCAGGCTATGATTTAATTTGGTTTTAAGTGGATATCATTTTTGATATTAGAATTCGAATTTCAAAATGAGACAAAAAAATTGACAGATTTTTTTTATCAATGAAATAATGTTGAAAGTTTTGAGCTCTTTGATTAAACATTTTAGGTTTATTTTGAGGTAAAATAAATATTTTTTCCCCCCATACATTAAACGTCCTCACTATTAAGAGGCGATATGTTTTTGTCTTTCCTGTGTACTTAATGTTTCACAGTACTTTAAAGTATTTTCTTTATTATTTAGTAATCGGCTAGATTACTTAAATATACATTACAGTAGTCCTACTGTACACATTTTATTTATATTTGCATAATATTTTGAGTGCTATGCAGACCGCATTGTAAACTATGTTACACTATTTATTCATTTATTGGCCTAATGATGATGATACTGCATACAGTAAAGTAATTATAATACGTAACGCAGTATTAAGATTAAATATGTAAAAACAGCAAGACCAAAAAGAAAAAAAATCTAAATAATGGACATGCTTTTAACCACCAGAAGGTGTCTACTGTAAATACATTTAATTGTATGGCGTGATACATTGAGATCTCTCGAATGTAAATGAAAGGAAAACAAGTTCACAACATTTCCATGTGGATAACGATATCTTATCATTAGTTCCCATGGTATCAACCAGATAATTAAACAAGGTTAAAATAAAAATTAATTGATGTTTCAGAGCGATGCGACGTGAGTGTTCTTGTTGAATGTTATCAGCATGTGGCCGAGCAAAGATAAATGATGTAGTAATGAGATGTTTTAATACATTCATATTTGTATATCATTCCGTTGCTGGATCCAATCCATCATATTATACCCATCACAGTCCAATTTTTCAGTTTATTTTTATACCGGGGGAGGGAAGAGACTTATTTTAATGGGGACCACTAAAAGAAAGAGTTTACTTGGGCCGTATTGGAACTACAAGAAATTGTATGTACGCCTATACCAACTGCTGACGGCATCCATTACATTGAGACAAGTGTTTGCCTGTATCCCTGTGTTGTAAGACATTTTATGAATAATTCCCGAGTGGTTATATCATAGATTTTCCGCGTAATATACACGTGATCGTAAGGCCAATGTTATTTAAATGTTTGTAATTTTGAACCACACGGAAGTTGGTGTGTACGATATTCGAGGTGGGAGGCTTGGTGGTCCACCACCCAAGTGAAATGTACCTTAGGCACAACCCGCTTCAGTGGCAGAACGGTCTAAGGCGTCACTCTGGTGTTAGACTGACCTGCCGAAAACGGGGAGATCAGGGTCTACTGAGGTTTTTTTTTACTAATTGGTTTTCCACTCTCCTTCCACGCAAATGCGGACATATCACCTCTAAAATGCTTATTTACTAATTCCTACCCGCCTAGAGTCATTATAATCTTTGCGTATAGCCTGAACAGGTCACTGTGGGACGCGATCATAAAAAAAAAATATACGTGTGTTAGGATTATACTTTAAAGAAATTAAATTAGTTGAAAAATGACAAACGTACACGGGAATCAAACTTGGGACCTTTAACTTGTCGTGCCAATGCTCTATCACTGAGCTATCAATGAATCGTCCCGTTCTCAGGGTCGTTCTTCACACACATAATTTAATTACGTTTTAACTCGACCATTTGGCATTTAGTCCGCTTGTCCAGATATTTATTCCATGATAACTGTCAAATCCGTGTATAAATTTTAACGAAACTTGGCATGGATATTCTTTAAACCTAGGCCGAACGATGTATGTAGTTAGTCGTTTCAAGGTGATCATTTGTTTCAACAGCTCAAAAGGTTTTTAGTTTAGTATTTAATCTCAATCGATTTAGATTTAAAATTATAAGCACCTAAGACGTAGCTTTTTTCTCTATAATGTTGATATATCTATTAAATAGAGTCTTAGTTTGATTTCTTCCTTACTTGATCACCAAAGAAGAATATCTACTTCAAATCCAAGGAGAAATTAAATTAGGTATTTCAACTTGAAATCCAAAGAGAAATCTTAAGACTGTAACAACGATACACAATATGGAAGGAGCGAGGTCTAATACAGTCAAATACATAATGTACGAGCGGCCGTAAAAACGCTGGTCTCGAACTTCTGGTGGCTGTTGTGGAATGATAGCTCAATTAACCGATGAATACACACCACGTCTATTATAGACTCTGCAACGAGTGAAGGATGACATTGAGAACGGGACGATTCCTCGATAGCTCAGTGGTAAAGCATCGGTGCGCTAAGTTGATAGTCCCGGATTAGGCCCTCATGTCCAGCCAGGGGTCCTTTATTTTCCAACTAATCTAATTTGACAAAAAGTTAAAGAAAGTAAATATTGGAAGATAAGGTGTTCCGCGTTAGGAGTCACCACAGGAAGGAGGTCGTATCTTGCAAATCAATAACACTTATTGTTCGCTAGGTGTGCCAGCGGGGAACATTGCCATAGCAACATAACTCTGCTGGAGAGAGCGAACGCCGCCATTCACAAACCTCTACGGGCTGGTTTGCAGGCGGGGGGAGGGGGGGCGCTCACATCCGGTCGGCGACTAAACGACACGTGACCAATCACAAGAGAGACAGTTGAGGGGGGGCGCCATGCCTGAGGGGAGGGTACCAGTATACTGTGCTACGTTGTGATGTGTAAAACCTCTATTGACGTATATGACGTATTCTAGAAAATATGCGTTTATTTAATGTAGGCCTAATCCTCAAATTTCCGCGCCAGAAATGTCTTCAATGCTACACAGCTTTTCCAAGAGTAGCCTTGAAGACACCAACGCCCACATAGGTGGCCCACCAGCGTCAGACTCGAAATAAACCAGACTGAAAGTGACCGAATATGTCGAGGTTTTAACCTTGTGCGGATAAAATGAGGGTGATTTCAATAAGAAAAGCAATAGTTTTTTTCTTCATTTTCATACCATGCTAATTTAGGTGCACTTTCATTAAACTATCACTATACCACTAAGCTGTTTACTGTATTTAAATTAAACAGTTATTAATCTTATAATTGCAATAATAACTTACTCTATAGCTTATATTTAAAATTATACACGTCATTAATAATTTAATATACAGGTTGTTTCACTCACCCTCGGCTCCTGCCCGAGTTTCCTTTATAACTTTCAAAATAATGGACGCAATTCAGTGAAACCTGCCACGGACATACTTTTGGTGTCTGAGAATCATGTCGACGGAAGGATACGAGGGGATGCGCTACTCTCTAGCCTGTGTGTGGTACCTGTGCGAAGTGAAGACCGATTGGGTGTTCGCTGTCCTCGGAAATTGGTGTGACGCAACTGACTTTGCTGTTGTCGTTTCGGAATAGTCAACAGTCAAGAGTATGAAGCGGCACACAGTGGAACAGCGCGTGTTTATTGTCCGCACATACTGGAAAACTGCGTCGCCAAATGCAATTTAAAGCGCAGTTTTAGGTTCAAAAACCACCGATAAAATCCCCCATTCAGTAGCTGGTGAATAAATTGGAAATCACGGGAAAATTGTTGGATGTCCACGAGGAGGATGTCTGAAACTGCCAGAAATAACGGCGCAGGAAGTTAACAACAGACTACTGGCCTCCCCACAGAACTCCTTGCGTAAACTGTCGCAGGAGATGGGGGATTCGGCACCATACAAACTGCTAGACAACAAACTGCTCGACAAGCTATAAAAAAATATTTGGAAGGCTGGGTGGGTCAAGTGGTCGAC
>CABEEJ010001079.1:164363-176082 GCA_901482245.1 Timema douglasi | reverse complement strand
GTGTTTCCTAAAAGGTTTTCCACTCTCCCTCTACACAAATGCGGGTTCACTTACTTTAATTCAACCTTCCCAATTTCTAATCCATTAGCGTAATTAGTACTTAAAGCGTATAACCCGAACGGGTAGTAAGACGTGGTGCTAAATAATAATTCATCGGTTACTCCATAGAAAGGCATTATTTTCCCATCCTCATCATTAGGCAATATTTTTCTTCAACCTTGTTGAACTTATTTTCTTGAAATCGTTTTCAGGGCTCATTTTTGTCCTACTTTTCAGTAGTAAAGTAGGAAAAGTCCTACTTTTGAGGAAAAACTCCTTTTCTTACTTTTTGACTTCCAAAAGAAAGAAACCGTTTGATTTTTAGAGGTTGAAGTGTGGATCTTCCTTTTTGCTTGTAAGTTAGCTAAACAAAATTTTGCGTCATAATGTTTCACACAGTTTGAATAAATTTGAATTGTATGCCCGAAAGCTTGTAAAGTGTCTTTGAAATTCAATGGTTATAAAATGGTTTTTGGAGGCAGTGCTATAACGAACTATTTCCTAATAGAATAAGCTAAATTAAAAGGCTTGTTAAAACTATCCTTGTGTTTCCCCATGGAAATGCTGATGTTGAGCGAGGGTTCTCACAAACATCAAACTATCTTACTGACAACAGGACCTGTCCCTCTGGGGCATCCATCAGAGGCATGCTGTTTACCAAAGATGGTCTTAAATATTACAACTATCAGTGCAACACAGTATCATTCACAAAGAATTTCATCAAGAAAGGACGTGAGCCCATAAGTTGTACTTGGCTGGACTTGAAGAAGAAAAGAGAATTGAGGTTGAATGAAAGAAACAAGAGCAAGGAGATAAAGAGAAAAAACCAAAGTGAATAGTATCAAGCATATAGGAAAGTTTTGGAAAATAAATCGTGGGGAGCTAAAGAGGCAATGCATACAGAGAACCTGTTGGAGAAGCAAGCATCAGAAGCTAAAGAAGAAGTTCAATTTTACAAGTCATTAGTGGTAGAAGCGAATGAAATTCAATGAAAATCAATTATAGGAAAGGTTTGCAAATAGCTCAAACTACGCTAGAAGCTCCGGGCAAAAATTTGGAAGAAAGTGACTGTGCTTTTGAGAAAATAAGAAACAAACAAAATCATATTAAAAAGAGAAAGACAACAATTTTGGACTACTTTTGGGCAAGTCAATATGAATCAAAGAAACCCAAAAACAACTGAATGAGGGATTTCATTATTTTTTTTAAATTGTTTGGCATATAACCCAAACGATTAGTAAGAGACGGGGGTAAAAAAATATATTTCAATATGATATTTCACAGATTATTTTTAAAATATATTTTAATTTTAGGTGGAAGACAGTTTATTTTAACCTATGTCAGCTTTTGATGAAAATGAACATCATTATTGTAATAATTATCATTATTATTACTATTTTGTTTCACTATCATTATTTCCAAATTTGGATTTGTAATGAAATGACAAAGTAAAATAAATACTGTACTAAGGAGAAAATAAATTATATTGGTGGAGCTGGGGTGGCGGGGGGGATAAAAAGAGGATTGCAAGGGGTTGATGATGGCTGAGCATTCCTTCTTTTGTAAAATACTTTTCCTATTTTTACTACAGGTGGGTGACCTGGTGGTCTAGGGGTAAGGTGTCAGACTTCTATGCTGGCGGCCGGGGTTCAATCCTCCGTCCCGGCAAAGATTTATCTGATTACCAAACCCTTCCTTCACCTCTGACAAGACATCTTGTGAATGTGAGGAATGCCAGGCCTCCACCGTGGTTCGGATTCCACGTTAAACTGTAGGTCCTCCATTTCCTCTCACAATCACCCTACCATTACACATTAGCGTAAGTGCGTATAACCCGAACGGGTAGTAAGACGCGGTGCTAATAATAATAATAATAATAATAATAATAATAATACAGGTGCAATAACATAACATTGTTTTTAATAGTTTATTGGTGACCTGGTGGTTTAGGGGTAAGGTGTTGGACTTCTGTTCTAGGGGTCCGGGGTTCAATCCTCTGTCCCGGCACAGATTTATCTGATTGCTAAACCCTTACTTCACCTCTGACAAGACGTGTATTAATCTATTAATCACAACTTGTGTATGTGTGGAATTACAGGCTTCCACCGTGGTTTTGGATCCCACGTTAAACTGTAGGTCCTCCATTTCATCTCACAATCACCCTACCATATCACATTAGTGTAAGTGCGTATAACCCGAACAGGTAGTAAGACGCGGTGCTAATAATAATAATAATAATAATAAATTTTATTTTGGCATTACAGGGTGAATATAGTGTTTTAACATGTCCTTTTTATCAAATTGGTAGCCCTATTTTTCGTACTTTTTGACACCCAAAATATGCTATGGGGCCTGCCGTTTTCCAAATTTTAGTGTTTAAAAATATCTGAGCCTCTACTATCGTTGGTATGCACGGGTCCAAGATTTAATTGTTTTATTGTGGTGAAATTGTGAAACACAAATGTCACGACTAAACTGTTTAGTTGTGACAAAAATTGTATGTATGCACTTACCCTAATTATTTAGAACTTGGTTCTATTTCCTCTAAGTTGGTTGCCTTGTTTGTTTTGAATTATGCTACGGCCATGCCTGTGACATGGTCGTCGTGATCAGGACGCCACACTTAGGTCGCACTAGTGTATTACATTGATTTTTTTATGAGGGTGGTCGCACTTGGCGACCAGCAACAGATTTTAAAACGTTTTCATGGCCGTTTTAAGGCCACAACAATAAATACACTCACCTTTATATCTTATGGAGGTGGCCTTAGGACCTTTAAAATATTTTTATAATTGTCGAGCAAGTTTTAAACTTAGAACTTTTTTTTACAGGAAACTATTTTAATTACTTTCTGGAAACATACTTTTTTCTATATAACAAACAATTTCAACTCTTTTTTTTGAGAAACTAAATATAAAAAAAACATGTCCTTATGGCATTATTAATTAGGCGTACATAAGACTAAACAAAAGTCAGCAATTAAAATATTTTGATTGGTTGGTTAAATAATTGTCAAGGCCTACCCACTGATTAAAATGTTTCTCTCAGAATATACACATGACAACTTTGCAAGGAAATAACTAAGTTAATCTTTTAAAGCTATTAATCCTTCCAAATGTTTACTATAAGTAGTTTAATATTCATAGGCTTGGATACGTTTGGTTAATTCAAAAATATATATATTACACATAAAGATTATTTTTATCATTTGATTCATAGCCTTGGTTACTCCTTGCCAAAACAACACACAATACAACTTTGCATGGAAATAACTAGTTTCTAAATAATGCATTTACTTGTCCGTCTAAAATTCTATTTTAATTGAATTGTAATATACTTGGAAGGCTAAATTAAGTTTGGATGATTAATTTGTTTTACTATAAGTTTATCACAAAATATTTTTATCCAATTATTATGATTGAATAATATAATATATATTTTAGTGTTTAGTGTTAAGATTGACACCATAACATTTAATCTTACTGTAGTGAAGTTTATTAAGATCCCCAACGACATTTATTTTTACATAAAAGTTTGTTAGTCAAAAATGGTCAAACAAGAAACTCGAAGCTCACCTTTAAAACTGTAGTCCTTCAATACAGTAAAGAGGGGTGCACATTTAAACATGTCGAATTTCTTGCTTCACTGTCACTTCTATGAACACTTTTTTTTCTATACACTGCATGTAGGCTACACTTATGGATGGCATTGCAGTTAATGTTTTTTCTTAATTTTTTTCCATTTGTAGTTTTTAGGTTTCAAACATTTCATTAGATATTAAAACTTTTACTCACCAAAGAGTGTTTGAACTTAGATTTGTTGATTATTTTTTTACATGTAAGTTATGGTAGATTTTAACATTGTTTAAAAGTTCCTTGTGAATATGGGGAATGCCAGGCCTCCACCGTGGTTTCGGATTCCACGTTAAACTGTAGGTCCTCCATTTCATCTCACAATCACCTTACCATTACACATTAGCGTAAGTGCGTATGACCCGGACGGGTAGTAAGACGTGATGCTAATAATAATAATAATTTAAAAGTTCCACAACATTTAAGACATTTTTTTAAACTCAAATTGTCAAAACTTAATTTTTTTGTTATTTTAAAAATTGATCAACCATTAATAATATGAACAAGTTTGGTATGGTAAAAGTCGGATGGTAGGCCTATCCATCATCAAAGGTGTAAACTTATAGAATCTTTTTTATTACCAAAGTAATATGACTATTTTTACAAACAAGATAATATAGCTAATCAATTACCTACTATAAAAATATAAAATTTTAAAAACATTATAATAAATTAGCTCACTTTAGAAACAGGATATCTGTCGGGCATTGTTTTAGAGACATGTGGCGTAATTAAAACTATACCTATCCCGGCGAATTATAGGCATAGTTTTTATACGATACTTAGTAAGCACCTAATGTTTACATTGACCACATTTCACCTTTTTTCATGGTGTATTCTACTCTTACAAATGAGACAATTATATTTTTATCTGGTTTGAATGAATCATGAAACCCGCTTCAGTGGCTGTATGGTCTAAGGTGTCACTCTCGTGTTAGACTATACTGATGATGCTAAGGAGATTAGGGCTCAAATTCCGGTCGGGTGTATTAAGTTTTTCTCTTCCAAAAATGGTTTTCCAATATCCTTCTATGCAAATGCATGTTACTATTACTATTATTATTTATTAGGTGTTTTGTTTTACAACAAATTTATTCCTTTTGACAGTAAACTTGGACAGCATCCTCTAAACTTTTTTTTCTAAATTCAACCTTCCTCAGCTCTAACTCATTACCACAATTAGTACATATGTGTGTACCCAGAACAGGTTATAATGTGTGTTGCTAAATAAATCATGAACATCTACTAATGAAATCCCATGATGTAAACTCACTCAATAACGTACAAAAACTAAACTGGAATCCGGATCACTAACAACTGTTTTGGCCATCGGATGACATAACAAATATAAAAACCCAAATTAATGTTTATTATAATTATTATGAAAAAAACCTAGCTTTCAAACCTTTGACAATTTACATTATATTATTATGGTTTATACATACTCAATCTATTTTAACCTAACCTTTCATGTGTTAATTTAAATTAACATTTTGAATATTAGACCTATTGATCAATTAAACAATTTAATCTCAATAAAAAAACAGTGACGTCAGACACCGCAAATGATCATGGGTCTATATTATAATGCAAAGAACGTAAGTCAACGCTAAAGATAGTCAATATTTAAGTTTTTACATTACCCTTATGTTTTTAGTTAACTCTGTTTTAATTGTATAATTATCCAAAATTATCAAACTTTGTAAAACCTGATATTATTTGATTGCCGTCTTCTTAATATACCATATATTGTAACAAAATAAAGAAAATAATTGTTATATGAATGTGTATAATAAGGTACTATTAAATAAGTTACAATAGCCTATATCTAGTGGCTACTTGTATTATTTTCTTGTTGGATTCTTGTGAAAATGATACATAAAATTATTTTCCAACACAACAAATACTTGATTTTTATTTCAAATAATATTTAAAAAATTGAAACTTTAATCTTTAACATGTGCTAATTTTGTTAAATAGTCATGCTATAAGTTTAGAAACAAAAAAAAAAATCAAGAGCTAGGCCCTTTTTTAATCATTTCTACAGACAGGAGAAGGATTATTAGTCAAATTTTCATTAGAAGCGACTTTTATTAGAAAATTCAAGCATTTTTTTTCACATCCAAAATTGATAACACACTGCTATTTTATTAGTGCTAATTAATAATAAGTATTGATAATATCTGACAGCTTCAGACCTGATATATGAAGACATGAAAGTAGATCTAGCAACTTTTCTAGCTCTTCATATGAAACTTGGATTGTAGTCTACTTAACTAGGCACTAATGAAGGGGCCTGCGTTTTCTTGAGTATAGGTATATTTAAAAGTATCACATCTTGCTCTTAGGGCGTGTTGTTTACAGATTGGGACTTTGCTTCCTTTAATTGATTACCAAATAAAGACTCTATTTTAGACATCTTATAACTATTATGATGTGCCATTGTGTGGCTATTGAATGGATTCTTTAAATTAACATAACTTACTCTTTTGCTGGTCAGATGCGAGTGTGATATTGTAAAATTCATCAAAATAATTTGTATGTAATATTAAACTAAACAGATCGAGCATAATATGTTTAAAAAAAAAAGGAATACTATTTTTTTACTCAAGAGACTCAGTTAAACCTCTATAAATCGAAAACCTCTAAGTCTATAATTTAATCTATTACTCTGCGAACACCTCCTAACACCTCCTTAATTCAAAATTTAAACATAACTCAAAGTTCTTGCAAGGTGTTTAGGCGCATTCTTTTACCCATACAACTCAAATTAAGAGAAACCGCACCTCTATAGGGTAAATTATACCTTTATAACTCAAAGTTTTAATACTTTGACCTCTATAACTTGAAGCAAAATCATGTCACAATCTGCATTCCCTCTGTAAACTTGCCTCAAGCTATTGTTTACCAGTCAAGTGAATGATTTATTCTGAGTCACTGCTCTCTTATGAGTATATATGCATGTCACTATAATTAAATCATATTTTGAGCACAGCGGAGGTTACATTCATGCTTATTAGTGGTACAGTAGTGTACACTAAAATAAGTTCCAAACAAAATCTCAAATTGTTAAGTGTTGGTGAAAATCTGAAAGTGATTGAAGCAGCGAAGATTGATTGAAGAAAGAAGAAATACATTGCTGACAAATTTAGAATTTTCTCTAGCACACTCAACAATCTTGAAAAATCAAGGTAATTTTATATCTTCTGCAGGTAAATTAGATCATGAAAGAAAGAGAGCTTCAGAATTTACTTACCTCAAATAGTCCTTATTAAAATGGTTTAAACAATGCAGAGACATCAATGTTACTGGTCCTCTCCATTTGACGGGGGTATGGGGAAGGTTTTTTTTATTAACAAACACTTATTTTTGCTTATCTCCTCATCTTCACAAATAAGTTTCAGCCACTACTAGGCGTAGCACATTAATTGTGTATAGATACTTATTTTAGCTTGTCTACTTTCTACTCGTGGCTGAGCACACACCACAAATGAAATAGTAACTTTCTGATCCATACCTTACAAAAGTGCAATAACAAGTAACACCGTAGAGTAATTCCATAATGCACCCATTATTTTTAGGGGTTAGGGAATAGTCCTATTTGTGGTGGCTTGTGGCGAAGTCTCCCAACATTAGACAGTAAGGATTTTTTCTAAACAACATTTAGATGTAATTTAAATTGTTTACAAAAACATAATAGAGGTTTTAGTATGCATTTGCTTAGGCTCAAATAATTTATTAACTTCAGTATTGGGTAGAAATACTTATTATTGATACTTGCTTAGGTATTAAAATTTGTCAGAGTATTCAAATACACCTCTTGCAATACATTTTCACTCGGAATAATTTTGTTAGAGGCTTAAGCTTGATACACGCATTTGGCGAAAATAGAAAGCAGAATTTGTTTGAATGGCAAAGCAACTCCATACTTTATGTTGACCCATGATGCATTGCAGCCAGTACATCAATACACCAGCTTTACATTAATGGGTTATTTCAAATCTCCTCACAATGGCCAACAAAGCTTTCTGCCATCTTCTGGCTGTAGAGATCATCCGTTGTCAAATGCGTGCACACGTTGATTTGAGATGGTTTGTTCTGATTGGTCCTCCTGTGACGAACTTCTCAGGCAGAGCAGACAAAGTAGAGATGATTTGAACTTTAGCAAAACAGTTCGCACCAATAAGGTGGACATCTTCTGATTGGCTTAGCGCTCATAACATGACTACTTTTTGTTCTGCCTTAGTTTTTCGGCTAACATGTGAATCCACTATTACAATCGGAGGAACACCCTATAAAAAAATTTGTTTTTTTCCACCAGGAAAATTATGCTGGAATTTTATTCTAAAGTTTGACTGGCTACCCTGCCTATGCACCCTAAAATGTGTTTACTGTAATGGGGATGTGAATGCTTTGTTATACAAATGCCTTCCTCACAAAATGATTGTTAGTTGTTTGAGAACATGTGGATTTTCAACCACCAGTTGGCTAAGAAAGCCAAAGCTTTTGTCAAGTGTCAACACACTATAGACGTTTATAGAAAGATCCAGTAATATTGAAGATAAGATATTTTCTGCATTGATCACCATTGGAAATATAAGTTGACTTTTAGCATTTTGAAACGTTATGGCAAAGTAAAATAAGGCTTTTTTTTTAAAAAAAAACAACATTGTATTTGAGTGAGTAACCATCTAGCCTACATAATAATGTAATAAACTGTCATTTATTATTTAAGTTAAAAAAATCCGCACTTAAAAGTTATCATTCAATAGTGAAATTTTCATTTTTTAGTGATAAACATTGTACATATTGTTTGAGTGTATGTGCATGCATTTGCGTATGTACACGTGTATATATATGCATGTATTCTCTTACTATACCCTAGTCATGGGATGTAAATATGGTTACCTTTGGCCCCTCCCCTTTCTGTTAATTTACCCTTGTATATACCATTCACGGTAGGAATTACTCTCTGAAAGGTCTTTTTACCTACCAATATCATACTATATAGTAGATTTATGGTAGGGAAAAAGGCCTTTCAGAAGTCAATTCCTATGGTGAATGGAATATAACAGGATGTGAATTTTGTGACATCTCACCCATTCCTTTTCTGTTATTTTACCCTTGTCTTTGAATGTGAATATTATGACATCTCACCCCTCCCTTTTCTATTATTTTACCCTGGTCATTGACCGTGAATATAGTGACATCTCACTTCCTCCCTTTTCTATTATTTTACCCTGGTCTTTGAATGTGAATATCTCACCCTTCCCTTTTCTGTAATTTCACTTTGGTCTTTGAATGTGAATATTGTTATATTGTAATAATGTTAATTCACCTTGGTCATAGATAGGGAAAGACAATTTAAGAATTTTGACAGTGCAATATATTTATTGCTTGCGTTAAACCTGTATTCATGATTTATAGGTATTTTTTTTTAATTTTATTTTTTTAGTTTTCAGGATTAGGTTGGGTTGTGGGGAGGGGAAAGGTGATATAAAATAAAATGTGTGGGGGGGTGAAGGGGATTATTGGGGATTATGACCTTTGACCAATAAAGAAACCAGTGTCTAGAATTTGCTGACAAGAATAAAAATTTGAGTGAAGAAGTCTTTGTTAAGCTTATGTTTTCAAAATACCTGTAGCAAAAATATATATATCAAATAAGAATACTTATTTAAAAAAAATTAAGCTTGATGATTTTTATAAGGATTTATTTTATAAACAGAAAATATTTTCTTTAATAATTTTTAACCATTCTTCTCCCACCAATAATTGGAAATAATTTTAATAAAAAATTAAATTGTATTCAATATAATAATAATAATAGTTTAGAGCCATACAAATGTGTTGAGTGCATAAATTAAATTTTAAGACAAGGATTACCTTTTATTCAAAAGCTATACCATTAAGCTTATCAAAAATATTTCTATAATTCCCTAACGGAAAAATATACAGGCTTACTTCTACTTGACCTTTTACCTAATCTTTGGGGCGGTTGTGAAAGTGAGGAGAAAACTTTATGGCTCTTAAAAGTTAAAACTCAAAGTGTTTAACATCATTCATTTGTTATTAGTTTAAGTTCTTAACAATATTTTGGAATAATTCAAACTGGAAATAAAAGTATTTACTTACATTAGTAGGCTAAAGGGTTTAGAAAACTTGCCATTGATCACTCAATTAAACCATGTTTGTAATCTCTAATGGTATTCGTCTATTGGCAGAATAGTATTATTAGTAGTAGTATTATAGTAAAATTGGTAGAATTAAAAACACATAATCTTGACCAGATATGGTGTAAATGATAGAATGTTTGAAACAAATATCACTTATCATATTATTCAAGTTTTATTTATTATTTTTAAAACGTTTAACATATGTTTTTGAAATGTATTGGGGTTTTATTGAGAAATAAAACATTTTATATATTATTATTATTAGTACCGCGTCTTACTACCCGTTCGGGTTATACGCACTTACGCTCATGTGTAATGGTAGGGTGATTGTGAGATGAAATGGAGGACCTACAGTTTAACGTGGGATCCGAACCACGGTGGAGGCCTGGCATTCCCCACATTCACAAGATGTCTTGTCAGAGGTGAAGGAAGGGTTTGGTAATCAGATAAATCTGTGCCGGGACTGAGGATTGAACCCCGGCTGCCAGCATAGAAGTCCGACACCTTACCCCTAGACCACCAGGTCACCCATTTTATATAAATATATTCTGCTGTTTCACCCTTCCATTTCATCTTTTTTATACAGCTCTTCAGCTAAGCAATTAAATAACACTAGGCAACACACGAAACACAGTTTACTATTTTTCTATATGATTAGGCCTATCCTATTATTACTGCTTGTTATGATGCCATAAGAAACATATTACTTAATTTGTCCATGTTTTAATGTTTTTTCATGTTTGCCAAATAGTACAAAATCTGAATCTGATATGTTTCGTCGAAATCCACACTGATGATCCCCCAATTATTTCTTGTAGCATATGGCGTCACTCTCATTAAAATTATGTTAGCTAAGATTGTGTAGCCTGTTAGCGGTTGTGAGATACCTTTATAGTTATTACACTTTGGCTTATCTTCCTTTTTGAAAATAGGTATTGTTATTCTTTCCTTCCGTTCTTGTCATAATACCTTGTGGATCCATATGGAATAAAGCAGTTTATCTCCTTTGACTTCACTAATACTTGGCTCTGGGACTATTGCTTCTGCATTATTGATTTTGATAGCCTCACCCAATTTGGATCCTTGATAAACATTCAAAATATGACTGAATTAGTAATTCCATTTACTCAAAACATCGCTCGTATCTGCCATTAGCTTGCCATTCACATCATTCAGTAAATTGGCCTTAGCCTGATAACATATCTTATATTTGTTAATACCCAAATGAAGCTAAAGTAGCACCATGGCTTCTTTGGTGCTGACAGACGGCTTTTGAAAAGTTACCAGACCAAATTATGTATCCTTACGCCGAACCATATGATCTGCAAAAACATGTGTTTAGCAGCTGTCACTTCTGATAGTCAAAATTTAGGTATATACCTAAATGTTGGCTGTCAGAAGTGAGCTGTGAGCTGTCATTCAGCACCAAAGAAGCCATGGGGCTACTGTACCTGCTATTCTTATGTTTGCTATTTTGTTCTTTCTCATTAGCTTTAGCTTTTAAATACTCTTTATTTTTGTTTTTGAATATGATAACTGGCATTCGTTTTTACATTACTGAATGTGTTTAAGCTCATTTCACTAGAACTTTCTAGCCAATGTAGTTTTGCTTCTCTTCTTTAATTTTGAACATTTGTTGTCACACTGGCTTTTTACTACTTTTTTTGTATAAACATTCATTACTCTTCGCTGCATCTTTAAAAATGATTCCTGAACAATATCCCACTGTTTCTCTGGTTGCATGTTTTCTTTACTATCCTATGAGCACTATAAGGCAACAAATCTATTTTAGACTTCAATTTAATATTCATTCCTAAATTTTACATCTGTAAGTTTCTCTACATCATATCTCTAACTTGCCTACTTGATTCC
>CABEEJ010001079.1:138452-164342 GCA_901482245.1 Timema douglasi | reverse complement strand
CCCCCCCCAACCCCCTCCCCCCATACCCCTCTGTCTTTTTAACTGACAAGACGTCTCCTACTACCAAGTAGTGTTTTGGATCACAATATCTGCATGTCCTGATATCCAGTAAGCTTGTATGATATGACATCTTTTTATATCAATCAGCAAGGAATCTAGAAGCAATTACTTTTCACAATAATGTTCTTTGATATGGAAACATTTAAAAATATTAACTCACATTTCTTTTTTTTTCCACCCATAGTCTTAAAATATGTATTTCTTTTGTTTAATATTGGAGATGTCAATATATATATTTTTTTTACAAATGTTTGAAAGTTAAATCCCCTTACATGTTCACAACGCTTGATGAATGTTTTGACTCAGTTTGATGTTTCACCAACTTGTGCCTTCTTTCTCATTTGTATGATGATGCTCCTGAGTAAAAGGACTGTCTCTTTGCTTCTCCATCACAAGAATGTTTGCCGCTCTAGGCTCGGGCCTATACTTGAATGCTACATTGTATTGTATGCTAATATAATGAAATTAAATTATGGTTGATGACACAACACAAATTTATGCTAAATACAACCACTTGAACACATTTCAAGGATGGTGTACAAAAACTGGCGCGCGTGTCAAGTTTTATTTATTACCCAGGTATTATTTAAAAAAAAATATTTTTGAATATTTTAGAGGACAATTTTATAATAAATGGCTGTTAACTTAACTAACTTATATTCTCAACTTAAAAAAAATGACGGCCTCACCATATGGTTTTTGAATGCACAATTGATTTGACAAAATTGATATTTAAAAAAATTAAAACTATTGTTCTCTTTCATGAAGATGCAGTCCTGAATCATCCTGTTGATTTGCTATCCGCATGATACGGGGAAGGGAATTGGGGAGTAAATGATTTAAATTTAAGCAAGGTTGGTCTTGCTAACATAAACACTGAAAGCCCTCAAAATGGTATGAAATAGATGTATAAATTGTATTGTTAATTTGTTCACGCTTTATTTTTGGTTAATATAATGTGTTATTGCTGTTCCTCAATGTTCCTCATCTCCCCAATTTAAGATATATTAAACTATGAATTTGTAATAAATAAACTTTTATACATTACGGAAGATGTATGGTGAAAAACGTTTACAAAATAGTTTTGTGATAGAATGGGCAATATGTAAAAAAAGAATTGACAAACTACCGACAAGAGTCCTTAAAGAATAGCTTATAAAAGATGGTTGGAATGCTCCAAAGTGAAGTAAAAGTGTGAAGCTATAAAATTAAGAATTAAACAAAAATATAAACAACTCAATCTACTAATTTATAGCAAAGTAGGAGTAGCACGGCTATTCGAAAAACAAGTGCAATATCCCATCGCATCCCCAATTTACATTTCCTTAAAAAAAAAAACAGGCATATTTAGAAAAATAGCATTTAATGTTTGCCAGACTTCAAAACCAACAGCGAACCCTTGGAACTGTAACTCTACAATTTTCTTAAAAGTCTCACACACAGTCAAAAATGAAATTAATATATATATATTGAAGGGCAAACCCATACACTACAAACTGACACAAATGATTGGGCTCGCTTACTTTATATTTAAATTACCCCAACATAATTATGTTCCAATTACCAACAATTCAATTGGCAAAACAATACCACAGTGGAAAAAAAAATCCCTGATGTGTTTGTTACATGTTGTTTTAATCCTAAAACTCTTTTTTAATTCAGATTTTTCTTACTCTGCTACACATAAGATTGTTTTGTTTTTCTTTCTTTAGATTAGTGTTGGGTTTATTTTGATATTGCTATTTTGCAAATTGGGAAACACTCGAGGCAGTTTAAAATAACAAATTTTTTTGTAAGTTTCTTAAGGTGCAACAAAAGGGAGTGTGAATAATTTTACAGTTTTTATAGAATTAAATTTCTTTGGCCAAAATAAATCAAATATTTCTCCAGTAGCAACATAGAATTTAGTTTTCTGCACATGCTAATATCAACAGATCTTGAATATCTGTAAAGCGTGTCCTGGAATTCTGTCAAAACTTTTTCTATTTATTTAAAAAGTTTTGAAAAAATCCTAGGACACGCTTGACAGATATTCAAGATCTGTTGATATTAGCATGTGCAGAAAAGTAAATTTTATGTTGCTACTAGAGAAATTCTTGATTTATTTTTGCCAAAAAATTTATATTCTATAAAAACTGTAAAAATACTTGTGCTCCCTTCAGCCGCACCTTAATGGATCATTAAAGTGCCAATGTGTCATACTATTTCTTGAATATGATTTTTTTTTTGTAATCTAGTAAAACGAAGGAAAATTGGCTACTCAGAAAAAACACTCAATAATACAATAAGTTTAAAACATATAGCAAAAAAATTGTTACACAAGAAAATATTTAACTCTGGTAATATTTTTATTTTGACCTCACTTTTAAAACAGTATTTTATGTTAATGGGCTTTTTCAGTCTTAAAATTCCTTTAAAAGTCCCTGCAAATTAATTTTTAATCAACTAAAATGTGACAATTAAGGTTTTCAGTTAAGCCACACTTAAAATGAGAAAGATTTCAAACATTCAAAAAATTAGTTCATTACCTAAATAAATATAACATATATTATTTACTATTAAATTGTAACGTCATGGAATATGTCTTATCAAGAGCCCACTTATCAAAACTGTGTTTGTCATTTAGAGTTGTAAGATAACTGTTGTGATCAATTTTTAAGGTGTAGAGAAGATGACAGTTCTTTCGGAAGAGAATGCCGTGGGAGAGTCTAGCAGCGCTCCACCTAGGAAGAGAGTCTGTCTTTCCCTTTCGGGACGTGGTAACAAATTGGTGAGAGGAGTCCATAACGAGTTGACTCATGTGAGAAGAGGCCTTTATGATAGGCACCATCTTGTAACAGACCAGTTACGTTTCACTGAGGAGTATCAAGATTTGTCATTTTCTTCACCTTCCTCGAGACGTCCTTGTAACTTAAACACCAAGGACAAAAATTTACTGAACCCTTTGGAAGGAGGTATGGTGTTTTTCTTGTATTTTATTTAGGTAATCTCTTTATCATGATTACCAAACCTAATCAAATTGGTATATAACCAGTAATGATTTACCACTCTACTATACAAATGTAGACACATTTATTAAATTTTACCTTTCTCATCCTTATCCCGTTGGCATATTATAATGTATGTTGATAACCTAAATGGATACTAAGACTTAATGAAATAAAGTGGCATAGAAATTAGAAACTTTTTTGACCTATGTTGTTGCCAAGTTCTAATACGTTTTTTTTTTAACGCAAACTCTTTTTGTTTCACTCTGTCTTTTAGTATAACTTTCACTTTCACGACAATAAAATTCAGGTGAACAATATAATTATATATATATATATATATATATAGATATATACACACACACCCATAATGCTTCTTTTGTTCAATATGTTTTTGTAGCAGTGTATTATTTTAGTTATGTTCGTTGGCAAAATATAATACATTCTCATTTTTACATTATGTTTTGTTACACTGTCAATTATTTTGCTTCACATGCATTACAAGTTTTTAGTAAAAGTCTTCAGTTTTAGATAAAGGCCCAAGAAAGTCTATGTGGGACACACACCATTTGTTTGTATTATATATAAAATGTTTTTATCTTAGCCATCTGAATAAACATATGAAGTGGGAGAGAACTAGTTTGTATCTCAACAACTTTATTATTTTACATCTGAAAAAAGTATTTAATTCCAAAATGGTTTACTTAATGGTGGTGTTATTTTTTGCGTATCAAACTTGGTAAAATATAACTATATAAATTATTGATCTGAAATAACTATTTCTAGGCCTAACAAATCATTTTATAAGAAAGTAGTACCATTAAGTGCTTATATAGTTTGCTCACGCTCTGTTGAAATTGACTTTCTCTCCAAAGCTTGCCTCTCTCATAAAGTTACATCAATTTTCATATATAATTTTCCAGTTTGATTAAACCTTTTATTTTATGGTGTATAACTACACATGTAGTAGAAGATTGCACCATATTAGCTCAATTCTCTACTTTTTTGGCCCAAAATGATCACTTGATATATTTTCTAATTTTATATTATAATTCCCCCATGCAGGACTACAAGATTTTCATAATTTACCTTTTTTGAACGCTCATAATATTATTACATTTTTCTAAATTAGAACCAAGGGTCAAATTCATTTTCAGACTTAGTGTGCCTCAAAATCAAATAAAGAACAACACCTACTTAGACTATAATGGAATAGGTCGATTTCACATACTAAACTGTCCCATTACATTCTAGTCTAGGTAGGTTTTGCCTTGTGTTTGGTATCGAACCTCACTTGAGGCACTAAGTCTGACTATGCAACTGTATCCAAGGGTAATCGGCCCTTGTAGTATATCCTCACCTTAATATATTTGACCATTAGGTAAACATTGCCTCTTTTAGTAATCATTTATCTTATCTAGCCATTAAATTTCTGGTAGCCACACCGAGAAATTAACATTTACATCCAATCACTTGAAAGTACTATTAAGAAACTTCATATTTGTTTTATCTTGATCTGATATGGGCACTACATCATTGTGTACAGTATGACAACAGCATAAGTTTAAAAACTCACTATACAAATGATGCATTTTGTGGTTGTCACATTTTTAAATTCAACAAATTAGTAGTGTGTTAAATTTGTGCAACAATCTTCTAAAATATGCAATGTGTGTAAGATTTTGATGGTATTACTTAAATTAATTTTATTTTTAGAACAAAATCAACAGGATTTATTTTACTCCTTATCATTTTACATAAAAATATAGGCATCATGGATGGTCATGTGCAGCTTTTGTTTATGAATCTTAACAGGTTTTACAAAAACTCAAAAGTTTAATTGTTGATTCAATCTAGATATTATTTCATGGCAAATATAACTACTCAATATTTCCTTTCATCTAATTTAAAGATATATATTTTGGACAACTTTATTATATTTATTTAAAAATTTGAATTTTTGTGATTTCATAAAAAATATAATTAAAAATATTTAAAGTAGTAGTAATTTATGCATGGATCTTTAAAAAAAAATTCTTAAAATATGTTATGCAAATTCTATTCTTTATTACTCAAACTAAAATAACCCTTCATTCAAACTCAATTTGAAAGCCTACTCACGCACCCCTAAGCAATTTGTTTTAAAATCTAGCTTATTACTTATTAGATAATTAATGCACTTAGTTATATACAATAATATAGCCTAAATCAATGCTCTCATTTACCAGCGCTAGTGGCCGTCTAATTTAGGTCCTAAGAACTGTATGCAATAATGAAGCTGAGGGACCGATTAACTAAGCGCAGTGTTCACCCCCTTCCTCTTCTCCTCCCCAAGAAATGAGAGTGTAAGTGTTGCATTGGTGTATACCTGCCAACACTAAGCTTTGACACTACTCTTCTCACACTTCTGTGAAATAAACTCAAACTCACAATATGGGCCCACACAGCTTTGTTCCTGCACACCAGCCTTAAACTTATAATACCCGCCCGTTGGTCTTAGCGCAAAGTTTGTATCTCTGCATCGCGTCTTGCAGCCTGTTCATCATATCTGCATAATCTTTCTAATGGCACAAGTAAAGACAATCAATTGTCAACCTTGGTGGTCTTGGGGTAAAGAGCTTGCTCGCCTCAGGACTTGAGGCCTGTGGGTTCAAACACAGCCGAGTTTGACAGATTTTCTTGAGTGATAAAAATCAATAGCACAACTTCCGTCTCAACTCGGTTGTAGCATGTAAAATAACCCTTTAAGGTATGTGAAAATATCTTTCCCGACAAAATTGGTAGGTCCTTTCACTATCGCTCATAGAAATTCTTGTGTTATGATATATAATCAGTCAGTTCAGATAGTGTATGTTAAATACCTTACATAAATATGTAATAGTAAAGACACCCGGTTCGGTGGCCGCGTGGTCTAAAGCGCTACTATCGCAATAGACTAGACTGTCGAAGATGGGGAAATCGAGGTTTGATCCTGGTCTGGTGCACTGACTGTGGTTTTCCTAAAAAAAAAAATTTTCCACATAAATGCGAGTTCACTCCCTTTAAATTAAACTTACCTAATCCTTAACACATTGGTGTAATTGGTACAGAGGCAAATAACCCAAATGAGTAGTAAGACGTGGTGCTCAAAAAATATTTAGACATGGAGTACCAAAAAAAATTGCTGTATCAGCCACGATATTATTTTATTGTGAGAAGTTAGATTTATTTGAATATCCAATTACTTGGTAAGCATATAACCCGAACGAGTAGTAAGATGTGATGCGAGGAAATAAAAACTTGGAAAAACTATTAGGCCTTTTTCATTAAAAAAATAGTTCTTGTTATGTATGCTCATTTAGTAAAAATATGTTCTTCCTTTTGACGCTTGTCTAGGGGATTGGACACCTAAAAGTAACAGATAATTTTTATATGGCTGTTCATTCGTTGTGTTAAGTGTAAACCATTATATTTTCAGATTTATTTGGATTTCAAAAGTCGGAATATCAACACATTTTGAATTCATGCGATAACCTAGTGGGGTTCAAAATCACATGACTCACAGTTAAATATGTATAAGGCTGTGAACATAGTTGGCCACAAATAAAATTAAAATGTAATAATTATAATGAAACAAGTCGAATTTAAAAAATGTCCTGATCACCAATATCCAAGAACAATAATGATATTATTATTGTTATTATTACTATTATCATCATGATCATCATCCCAATATAGTTAAGGAAATGACTGGTCCTGTTTTGGTGCCACAGATTTTTTGATATACATTTTGAAGTTATGCCTTTTTCTATAGTTTATTTAAAATCCTTCTTGAGATTGGCAAACCAGTAGAAAACAAACCACAGGTTGAAACACACCAAAATAAACCCATGTAATAACCCATGTAATACTTAACTCATAAATATCCTGAATTGGCTTCTCCATGGATAAAATTCATACATTGTATAAAAATAAATGTTTTTACTTAAGAAAATTTATATTAAACTAAAATTATGTTTAGTTTATGCCAACAATGATTTATTAACCATGGAAAGCTACTATTTTGCTGTCCCTATTACTTCTTGCATGGTTTAACCACGGATTACTGTGGATTCACACATTCATCGAGAAATGAGCATAGTAGAAATATAATCAACTGAGAAATTCTAAATCAATCACAATAGTTCGTTTTCTGCTCAGCATGACTTGAAATAACTTCACCTTTCCTTTTTATGTAACACTACATTAGCTTGGGAGACCCAATCAAATTTCAAAATCAATTGACTCAATCAGTGCTAATGTGCCTATTAAGCAAAATACTAGCAGACAGCTGCATCTACTGTTGGGAAATGTATGGAAATGGCTCGTTTAATGGAAAGTGTGTGTTGTTCTGTTTCATACAATACAATAATTTGAAAACATCCATTTTAGGAGTGTGTGAAGTCCACTCTTTCAATTCAAAGTGAAGTTTAATAGAATAGTATGAGGTATTTCTGAAGCCAAATCAAAGTTTGACTATTTAAAAAAAAAAAAGTTTGATAACTATGCAAGTTAAAGTATCAAATATAATCTACAAAATGCTATAGTTCAAACTTAATTAATATATTTTGTCTTAAAATGATAAATTAAGTTATCACAAAATGTAAGATTTTTTACACTAACATTAATTTTTGATGTAAATAACTAAAAGATTTATAAAAAGTAGACATAAGAGTGTGTTTTAACTTTTATATATATATATTTGGCAAAGCTTCATAATTGTCAACTCTGGAATTATGTAACTCTTGAATCGAAGTAGAAACAAACAATATTTGAAATTAATTCAAAGTTTTCAAATCTTTGCACACCTCTATCCATTTAAAAAATCTATTTCTCCACTAGAAAATAATTTTTTTGGGAATCAGCGGTTAATAGTTTGTGTGGCAAAATATCATGTATCAACATTTCCACTAGCGTATGAACCGCTGTATCTCTCAAGCAGATTCTGCTCTGTTTTTGGCAAGGGTGTGAATCAAGCTTTACACTTTTTGAAACTACACGTTGATAAAGTTCAGGTTTAAGGAAAATCACCAGCAATTTCCTAGAGAATGTGTGGTAAAATGGAATTGGAAATGATAAATCAGAAAACCATCTTCACTGCACATATTTGGGATTCAAACCTAGTGCACCCACACCGGCAACGACCAGTCACAATGAATGACTAATGCTTTAGACTACTTAACCATTAGTGCATGTCTTCACAATGTAATTTAGATATATTTATTGTGGCACAGAATTAAACTCGAGAACTCTAGTAATTTGCAATCTGAAGGATTTGAATGCAACCAAAATCTTTGGATTTAGGATAGTACCGCCTATAAACTTGTTTGGCTACTTACACTGCACAAAAGAGGAAGCAAATGATTATTATATTGTTCTTATTGATTAAAGGAAATATAAAATGTTGTTTATTATGTATGTAATCATGCATTATACTTGCAAATTAAAGTAACCTTAGTTACTTAAAAGCCATAAGCCCCAGATATTTTATAACCTTACATCTGTTTTAATATTTGGTCTTGCTTCCTATTTTTTTTTAGTTATTATGCGAAATAATTGAATTATTTGTTGAGAAATTACATACTTAATGTTTTTTTAAACTTATTGAGCACTTTTTCACAGACGTGATGATGAACGGCTACCTGACCGGTGACAGCCACAAGAGCTCGACGGACGACAGTCCCGGGAGCGATGTTGGGGCGGGGGGGTCACCCATAGCGCCCCTCTGCAACCTTGGAAATACCTGCTTCCTTAACAGCGTAATTTATACGCTTAGGTTTGCCCCCATGTTCGTCCACAACTTGCACCACTTGGTGGTGGACTTGGCAGAGGTGAACAACAAGAACCAGCTCATCAAGGTACATTCCTTTATCCACAAGTTAGTTTTCCATGCTTCTCCTAGTTTCCTGAACCAATTAATCTTTAGATTTAAAGCTTAAATGAATAAGTCAACACCTCAGCTTCAAAACTCTGACCGTGGGCAGAATAATTAATCTTAATGCTTTAAATATTTCTTAAGAGATTTTATTTCAAACTTGATAGTTTTGATTTGGAATTTTTTTAGCTTTCACATGCTCTGAAGGAATAGGTGATTTGGGGTTTTATTCAATTACAATCCTAGGTTCTAATGACACTTAGCTTGCGTTAAGAACTTAAAAAAATATATTCAGAATTAAATGTTTACTAAGCCCTATTAAACTTTTTGGCAATCATTACTACCACTTGGAATAGTCTGGATCTATTTTTTTCCCTTATAAAACTTTGTATTTTCAATTTTAAACTGCCCTTTTACCATATTATTTTAGAATTAAACTGAGGGTTTAACCTGAACAGTTAGTAAGTAAGGTGCTGTGCTAAATTTTAAAAAAAAGTCTTGTATTAATTTATATTTAAATTAAAAACTGCTCAATCTTGACAGAGAATCGGTCGAGCAATTGGGGCACATTGCCAAAACGAAAGATGATTAATAATTATGACATAAAGTTTTGATACACAATATGAACAACTTGGCTCTATTTCAACAGCTACTCTAAATGTCCACCACCCATCTCAAGGCATGTCTTTGCTCAACGCATCCTTGGTTACTCAGCGCACCTGATTATATTTGATGGTAGCTTTTACTGGTACCGTTAACACAAAAGCAATTTAAGAAAGCATGCATAGGGGCTCCTTTGGTGTATTTACAGTAATACTTAGGTTGTATACAGTAGCCCCATGTCTTTTTTGGTGCTGACTGACAGCTTTAAAAAGATACCAGACCAAATTACATATCCCTGCGTCTAACCAGATGATCTGCAAAAACATGTGTTTAGCAGCTGTCACTCCTGACAGTCAACATTTAGGTATATACCTAAATTTTGACTGTAAGAAGTCAGCAGTGAGCTGTCAGTCAGCATCAAAGAAGCCATGGGCCTACTGTAGCTTGCCTAAAACTATGTTAAGTTACTTTCCCCATTTGACTTGGGGTGAAAATTGTGATTTATAGGGTTGGCTTATATCTTAATTGTACATGTCTTCAACCCCTTTATCATGGCATGTGATTATTGGACAACATTTTCCTTACACCTTGTTTAGGTAAATATAAAATTGTTCATATACCAGTGGTTTCCAATCTTTGTCAGGGTATGACTCCAATTTTAGACCCTTAGGGTAAATGGAAGGAGGGGTTTTCTCTATGGTAGCATGTGGCAAAATCTCCTAGCAGGAGATAGTAAGTTTTTTTTTATTTACTAACAAAGATCTATCTTGAAATAATCAAATGTGTTTTAGAACATAATTCAGGTTGAACTGTGATTAATTTGGTAGACTCCAATATTATTATTATCATCAGCACCACATCTTACTATGTGTTCGGGTTATATGCACTTACGATAATGTATAATGCTAGGGTGGTTGTGAGATGAAATGGAGGACCTACAGTTTATCGAGACCGAGGCTTAAAGCTTGGACCCCCATACAGAAGTCTGACAACTTACCCTTAGACCGCCAGGCCAGATTCCAATAATTTATTAGCTTAGTTAGTGGGTAAAACTACTTATTATTAATACATACTCAACTTCTAAAATAAGTGGAGTGTTCAATACACTACTAACAAAACATTTTCATTCAGAATCATTTTTTCAAAGTCTCCCAAGAAGAGGAAGAGCCTTTAAAAAATCTCTGGAAAATTATTTTATTTTTCCAGGGAAACCGGAAACTAAACTGGAATTTTATTCTAGGTTTTGAGTGGCAACCTGTATAAACTTGAAAAACATTGCGACTCCACTCAAAACACGCCACAACCCCAAATAGTTGTGACTCCTAGCTTAGAAACCACTGTCCTATACTAATAGGGCGTTAAATAATTTCCCATGGGTAGGTTTACTGATATATCTAAGAGCTTAGTTTGTAGGTTTTAAGTCTATTCATTAGCATTTTGAAATGGTAGGCTTATACCTAAATAAACTCCTTCAGATCAAGTCGTCATCTCTTGGTCGGAACATTAGCAGCAGTAGCAGCAAGAGCTGGAGCACCAAGGACCTGCTATCCATTGGGTCTGGCCTGGGTGACCTGCACGGCAAGTCTCGCATCCAGATGGCCACCGAGCGGCTGCATGAGCTGTACGAGTCGCTGCATAGCTCTGAGCTAAAGGACACTAGCGAGCCCTTCCAGCCAGATGTCTTCCTGCACGCACTAAGGTTTTAACACTGTCAAATTTACTAAATAAACGGTGTAGGTTTTATTACATACAGTCCATCCAGTGTAGGACTGACTTCTAGTAAAAGATACCAGATTTACTTTCATGTATCCATTCGCAAGATCATATTTTGAGCTGCTGTCACTTTTGGAAGTAAAAACTTCAGCAACAAACATTATGTCTTAGTAAATATTTTCTTTTAAGCGTTTCTACATTATTGACATACTAACGTTTGAAAATAACCGTTTAGATGTTTAACTTTTTAATTGAAAGTAGCCCCCGTAGTTCACTTAAATATTCTTTAAAAATTACTTCTTTCTTCTAAAAGGCTGCTTTCTCTCTATAATAATATATGGAAAATTAGATAAAATAATTAGATTTGATAGAATTATACACATCATATTCGATTGATTCATTTGCAAGTGTTTACATAATAAAAACTTTTCTTTTGTAACTAAGATTTTGTATGGCTCTTTCTTCTCTTAAGTTATAAAAAAATATGTATTTTATAATTTATAGAATTTGATTTATAAGAAGATAAAAGTGTGAATATAATATTTTTAATTAATCCTTTAATTCACTATAGTAACTCTTATTGCCACAACCACAAAATGAAATTGAAGTGGTTTTATTAATATTTTTTATTCTTTAAATTAGTTACAAAAAAGCCAATCATACATAATCCTCAGGGAAGTTTTATTTGCTAGATTTGCTAGATAACACCTATTGATAATTTAATAGTAGCAAGAAAATAATTAATAATTCCATATAAGACATTAGTAACTTTCAACCAATGCAACACAAATCCTCTGGTACACTGTGATTTTGTTATAAAGAACAGCATATGGTTGTTATTAAAGTTACTAAAACAATTTAATATATGGATACATCATATCATGATATCTGCAGCTGTTTTTTTTTATAGATATTTTGGTCGAGTTCAGGTCAAGTCTTAGTGGCTGCACAAACTCTTCTCGAAGATCTGTTACAAAACTCAAAAAATTTGGGTACTTTCTTGGAATCTTGATTTTTTCTAGAGAATTCAGAGTTTAATTATTTCATAACAAATATTAGAGTCCCTCAATGTTTTATTTTATCTAATTAAAAAATGTTTGATTATATTAATTGTATTTAAAAATCCAAATTTGTGTGATTGTAATTTTTTTTCACAATAAAAAATTAATTCTAAAAAAAATCAACGTTTGTACTATGTTTTATAAATGTATTTATTAAAGAAATTAAACTAGAAATAATCCTAGTACAAATATTGCTTTTACTCTTACTTGAAAAAAACCCCTTTAAATCAAACTTGATTAAAAGTGAGAAATGTCTACTCGCACACCCCTTATTAGTTACACTTTTTTGTTGTTGTGAAAAAACATTGGATTATAAAAATAAAAAAACACATTTTTGATATAAGGTTGAATGCATAAAGAATAGTGAAACTGTAAAAAACTGTATACAGACTTCGTATCCGTAAGGTGTATTAGTAGTATTTAAGATATTGATCTCACATTAACAGATTGCTCTTTCCATAGAGTCATGTTCCTTAAGTCCTGAGTCCTTACCACTCTGGAGAAGTTGGCTCAGTTTTTACTTTCTAAGGACTAGTCGTTAGTGGACTGCTAAGGAAGCTACCAATCAGCGCAAAGTAAATATGTATGCGCGCATCGAATAAAAGCACCAATGGCTGCAAAAGGATCTGTTGTTATGGGAACAAATAAAAAATAATAGTTTTACAAACGGAGCTGTTTCAGATTTTTTAAATTTAATAATACCCCTGACAAATGTGGTATCTCATAAAAAAATTCTGATAAATACCAAGATCTCAAAAAAGAGTGGTGATGTTTTAGTAAGTTTAGCTTTCTATTAGATTCCTTGTGCCTTGCTCTAGAGGCTTTTTTTTTTTTTTTTTTAAAAGTGTTTNTTTTTTTTTTTTTCAAAGAGTTTAATTGGATGCCTTGACTTTCTCATTAGTTAGTGCGGTCACATGATTCAGGATACAGAATGTGGACTTTATTGATGTGGATCAGATCTTACAGATTCGAGGACTGGGAAAGATTGACTAAAATATAAGAATCAATCAGAATTATGACATCTCTGATTATTAATAAAAAATCAGTTTTGCCATTGTCTCATTTTAATGATTTCTAGGTATGGTGATTTCTCAAAGATTTCTGAAATTCAACATAAAAATTATTCATAAATAATAACTATCTAATTCAAAGATAACTAATTCAACTTGGTATGTTTAAACAAAGAATAACAAATAGTGGCTACAGACAGGGAAAACCTACAAAAATCAGGGAATTTTTGGATGACAGGGAAAACGGAATTTAACTAAAAATCAGGAAAAGTCAGGGAATTAAAAAATGTCTAAAATATCCCATTAATTTTGCAGCTAAACACTAAATCAAAAGTTAATAAAACCTATATAAAATAACATTTTAATTTTTAAAATAACTGATAAAACTGTTAATGTCTAGTAGATACAAACTTTTTTAATTTGTAATAAAAAATAAAAAAACAAAATTCATCATCCACCATTAAAACTGGAAAAAGTAGTCAGGGAAAATTGAAAAATGTTGCCTGGAAAATCTGAAAAAGTTGCGAATTTTCTAAAATATTTTTTGTAGGCCACCCTGTAAAAACAATTAGGCAGAATGCCACATACTTTTTTTTTCTTAGTTATTATGGTTTCATAATGTAAAAGATTTTTTAATCTCACTATACATTGTATATTAGGAGGGATAGCCAGCACACTTACCTAGGTGATACTGGAGTAGAAATTGTTTAGATATAACACTAAAAAAAAACATAAACCCATTTTTAAGGACAAGCTTTCACTGTCACAGACAGCTTCATCAGGTCAGGAGAGTAGACAGCTGTGGACAGTCAACCTTACAGTTCAATCAAAAGAATCAGTCTACTCTCCTGACCTGATGAAACTGTCTGTGACAGTGAAAGCTTGTCCTTAAAAATGGGTTTATGTGTTTTTTAGTGTTATATCTAAACAATTTCTACTCCAGTATCACCTAGGTAAGTGTGCTGGCTATCCCTCCTAATTTAAACCATGATTTAGCCTAGTGCTCTATACCACATACACATTGTATATGTGAGAACATGGCATTGATTAACATTTATTACAGTTTATTCTTACCACTTTTGAGTAACAGTTTGGGTACCTTAATTATGCTAATTTAGCAGGGATAAGGATGGTAGATTTATCAAGGAACTGTACCCACATTTGCATGGGGGAGAGTGGGAAACCATTTTATGAAAAAAAACCTCATACACTTGTCCAAGATTGATAATCAAACCTGGGACACATTGCTCATGAGGCAGAGACGCAACCAAAAGTTCTTATAGTGTCAGACCTAATGGGATAAGAATGAGATGGATTGTTAAAGAAAATTAATTCCTATTGGCACAGAAAGAGAACGAGAAAACCACTATGATAAATACTATGTGGATAATGACCTCCAGTTAATATGACTGGGATTTGAATCCTAACACTTTTCTTTTGTCAACATCAAAATATGCAATGGGAGTCTAGTGTTAAAATGTTCACAAGTAACACTTGTTTGATAGCTATTTTATTACCACATAAGTCAATCAATACTTTACATTTGCTGTTTATTCTCAAGATCCACTCACCAGTATAAGTTATTTTTTATAATCTCCATGATGGAAACAAATATAAATTTTCATTTTAAGTGATGCTGTACATTTCTCTACACACCAAATAGTTTTTTGCATTATTTTCCTTTTTTTTATATGTTATAATAGGTTACAGTACACTTTCACAAGGCTAGATTACCCAGTTATCACATCATGTGACAATTTAATAAAATCACCTAGTGTTATGCTATCAATACTGATGTACGATTCCTTTTGCATCATGTTTAATTCCTCTCACTTTGTCTGTTTAGAGACGTGAATCCTATATTTGAGGGTAACCAGCAACATGATGCACACGAGCTGCTGGTTTGTCTGCTGGACAACATCCGCGAGACGTGTCGGCTCCTTGCGTCCCAAGTGCAGGCGTCGCAGATCCTCAGCGAATCCATAAATGGTCTGGCAGACTTTGACAGCCAGTCCCATTACTCTTCTAACCCCACAAGCTCTACTTCCCTCGCCTCGTCAAGCGGGAATAGCACAGGGAGCAAGCTCTCCTGGGCCATGCGCAAGAGCTGGAAGTCAAAGAAGGGAAATGGTGGTGGCTCGTCTTCATCTGCTGGCGGCAAGAACAATGGCCTGATGAGCAATGGCAGCATAGTGCGGTCCAAAGAGACAGAACACTTGCATGCCATGCTCAACGGCGGTCAGCATTTATCAGGTAGGGTTTTCTTGTATTTAAAAAAAAAATCATTCACTGTTTTCGCCATGTCTAGTTGGCTTAATGAAACTGATTCACGAAACAAAAAAAGATCCACCATGCCGTTTTATAATAAGTGCTTTTGTGAGTTGGAATTTCAAATATAATAAAATCTTATGCTGTTTGTTTTTTCAAGAATTCATCTATTATTAATTCTCGGATACAATAATTTTCATCTCTTCACTTCTATGAGTAGGGAGTTTTGAATGGAAAATAAGTCATGGAGGGATTCAACTCTTATTACAGGGATATCGGAGGTGGGCCTCCCTTCAAACCCAGTTGGAGTGGAATCTTGCAAGAGTGACGCGGCAGCAACGGGGGTCGGAACAGACGCGGAAAGGACCGGAGGATCCAGGAAACGCGTGGGGTACAATTTTGTATCCGCTGATTTTGAAGGTGTGACGGTCTTGCGGACCACTTGTTTAGAATGTGAACATGTGACAGAAAGGAAAGAAACTTTTTGTGACATATGTGTTCCTATCACCACAGACACTGCTGCTTCATGTGACGATGGTAAATATAGATGAGGAATCTATTATTTTAATAATCTTAATTTTATACATGGAAGGCGATGCAGGAAAGACAATTCCAAACTCGATTCTTGCTAGTATCAAAAGAATCACAAATCAATCTTAATGTCATAATTTTAATAAAGCTTTGCTTAGCTATCAAATAAATTGACTTTTTGACATTCAAATGAAAAGGCAATATTCAGAATTAAGAATTTTTCACTGCACTAATTAAGCATGGCTATTTTGTAGGGATGTCCGTTTGAATTCTCAAGGATATTTGAGAGAATTTCTGATTTGCAATACCAATCCAATCCAATCCTTAGAAAAGAAAAAGATTCTTTCAATTTTTCAATTGAAATTAGGATTAAAAGCGTTACTACTGCTTATTGTTTGTTCAGGACCATTTATAATAATATTAGTATGAACTTAACAATCAGTTCCCAGACCAGTTATTTAACACTTAAATGGATGCATAACATTTAGTTAATATTTGTATTTTCTATTGTTATATTGTATTTATATTTCCTCTTTATCGCCATAATTTTTTTTGAGATTCAGGATTTGAAGGTAAATAGATTTGGAGTTGTAAAATAGTGGATTCGGCCTTTAACCTTGTTTTTTATCTACTGTTTTTATTTTTTTTAAACAATATTACCTACATTGTATGTAAAAATACATATTTTTGATATGAAGTTGGGTCACAGACTAGGTATATTTTTTATTATTTCTGATTACCAAACCCTTCCTTCACCTCTGACAAGACTACTTGTGAATGTGGGGAATCCCAGACCTCCACCGTGGTTCAGATTCCACATTAAACTGTAGGTCCTCCATTTCATCTCACAATAACCCTACCATTACACATTAGCATAAATGCGTATAACCCGAACGGGTAGTAAGATGCGGTGCTAATAATAATACTATTATTATTATTATTTAGCACTGTGTCTTACTACCCATTCCGGTTATATGCTTTAAGTACTAATTACACATTACACTAATGGATTGGGAATTGGAAAGGTTGAATTAGAGGAAGTGAACCCGCATTTGCGTGGAGGGAGAGTGGAACACCATTTAGGAAAAACCACCCCCAGTTCACTCGACCGAGATTCGAACCTTGATCTCCCCGTCCTCGGTGGTCGAGCTCAACACGACTAGCGCGTTAGCCAACTATGCCACCGAGGCGGGTGACTAGGTATACACTAGACGCATAGCCTCCAGGTTAAAATGGCCGCACCTCATGGAATAGCTTGAGTCCTTTAACACGGTATTACTAGGTACCATCAAAGGCTAAAAAGGTGATTTTAAATATAGTTTCTCTAGAGAAAGCACACAAATATCCATCTAGAGTCAATCGGCCCGCTTCCTGAAAGCTAGATTCAGGTAGAGTGACCTAATCCTCTCTCACAAAGAACTTTTGCAGACTGCACATTATGATTGTACAACAGTCTCTTTATGATGAACATATTAAATGTGAGTCAATTAACAATTGCACATTTGAAAGGGTTTTTATCACTGAGCATTTACACTAGTGAACAAACCCCAGTGTTGATGGATTCAACATGGCTAAAGGAGTGCAGCAAAACTTCTGTAAGGCTGAGGATATGGTAAATTGTGGGCTGGGTATAAAGGAAAAGGATTGACATTGTAAATGTTGAGGGATCAAAATTGTGAATCAAAAAATAGAGATTAAAATTAAATGATCTTAACTGAGAAAAAGAGGAATGTGTCACCTCAACTATGAACAAATAAGAGTGACTGAAACACTATGGCTTTTACCATTAAAATAACTCATTCGACACTGCTGCTCCTGGACAAAGAGGTAACATTTATTGATTAATTTCTCGACCTAGCTTTCAAACCTATCGGAACTTTTCACATGTGAAATGTGCAACACAACTTTCTAGAAAATAGAGAAAGGGTATGTGTGATGCTTAGAAACCTCCAACTTCAAATATTTATTCACTTAAAGACTTCGATTCTAGATTAGAATTCCGGGATTGATTGTTACAAAGCTTTACAAAAAATTAAAGTTAAAAAATTATATATTTAAAAATTTTCTGCCGTTATTTGTACCACAAATAATTAGTGTTAGTATAAAAAATCTTAAATAATTATAGTACATTTTATATTTTATAATTTTGTTAATTATATTTGTTAAATAAATTCACATATTTATGAAAATTATAATATTTTTATCTAACATTATTGTTATTATTTATTTTTAATATTTTGGTTCATTTAACGATCCTATTTGGTGAATTTAAGAGAATTGTGTTTTTGACAGTTGTTTTTATATAATTTTTTTAACTATTTATAAATGTTTAACTCAATGACGCTTTATTTGTAGGTTAAAATACATGTTTAATATTGTAATTCATAATTATTTTTTAATCATGTATAATATGCTTTAATACTTTTTAAAATTGATATTTTTATTCGTTGGTATTTGTTGTCCTATTACGATTTACATTTTTAGTTCTTTTTGATGTGCTATGAAGTTTAATAAAGATAATTTCATATAAAGTTAAATGCTTGGAAAATAAGTTAAATAGTAAAAGTTATAGAAAATGGGTTTTGTGACATCTCTCTCCTTTACTGAACAATCTAATACATTCAAATTTTATCTATAATTTAAATTTTTAAAAAGTACAGCGTTCAAATACTTGTCACAGTCAATCTTTCTATTTCACAGCTGGTGAAAACCCACAGCGTGTGAGTGAGCAGTATCAGGCTGCCATAGTGACGAGTGAACACCTTCGTGATGGCAACAAGTACTGGTGTGAGCAGTGCTTGCGCTACAATGAGGCCAGGCGCTCAGTCCGCTACGAGAGACTCCCTCGTTTGTTGGTGCTGCAACTCAAGAGGTTCTCTTCGACATTTGGGTGAGTGTCTAGACATTGAGGAAAAATGATTTTAGGAAATACAGCAAAATGGCCTTGAAATAATAACAGCACATTGTATTTTATGATAGTTACTCCAAACAGTGGCAAAAAGTGCAATATTTGGTTTTGTTTTCATTATAAGTGGATTAATTAGGGCTTATTCCAAGCGGTTTTCTTCTTTTTCCTTCTCTATTTGTTTCATAAAACCATTATTGCTGAAATTTAAAATATTTATTTGAGTTTAAATGTGTGTGTGTGCGCGTGTGCGTGCATGCGCGCTACAGAAGAAAGGAATAAGCTGTCACCTTTTGTGAGTTGGGCTATACCCACATTTTTTCCTCGACTTATTTTTTATCAATTTCAAGGTATCATAACTAGGGATGGGGTCTCAAAGGATATTCAAGATCTGAGGATCCAAAAAAATATTGGATTTGAGTCACAAATCCTCAAAAAAAAGTATTGTTTTCAATTTCCAAGTGAACTTTGTTTTAGAGCCCTAGTACTGCTTATTGTTGGTTCAGAACCATTTATAATTATTATAGGATGAACCAGACCAGTAATTTAACACTGAACCAAATGTATTAATGTCATAAGTTAATGAATGGGTTATAAGAAAGAATGTTAACATTTATCTACTATTTTATATTATTCTATTATTTATATTTCCTCTTGACTCATAATTTTTTTCAAGATTCAGATTCGAGATTTGAAGATAAATTTGAGAATTGGATTCATAAAATGGTGGATTCAACCCAACTTTAATCATAACATTATTTAGCCATTAGCCTCCTTAATAATTTTTTTTTTTTACTAGCATATGTCTATTTATTTGAGGGTGTTCATTTTAAATAATGTCTTGCTTTCAGATCAATGGTGTGCATGTCTAAAGTGAATGATTACATGCCTACTCCACTTCGGTTAGCCTGTTTCTGTGACCAGTGCTGCCACTTGCCTGAAGATGAACGGCTGCATTACTATGATTTGTATGGTGTAATTATGCACCTTGGTGCAACCATCGCTTCTGGCCACTATGTGGCATATGTAAAGGCATCGGACAACAAACCGGACTACCTCCACTGCGATCGAGACAAGCGCAAGGCTCTCAGTCTGTCATCTTCTTCGGCGGGTGCTGGAAACAAACCTTCATCCAATGAACGTACATCTGGTGATAAAATGGGCGGCCTGTTCAAATTTCTCAGTCGGCCCAAGTCGAGTGCTGGTCAGCTGGATGCCGCCGCCAAACTTAGCACAGCCAATGCTTATTTAAGGTGAAAAAAATATACATATATTATAGGGGCATGTAGTTGCTTAAATTTTAATTTTAGCTCAAGATTACAATCAAAACCCAACCTTAGATTCAATTATCTTATAATCTGTATTTAAAAGATCCAGAATGTCCTATTAGCAGCTTTCTTGTTTTATATCTTGAAAATTAATCTCATCTCCTTTCCACTTTTCCTTTTTTGACATATAAAAATATTAAGTTTGGAATATAGCATTTTGTAAATTGTATTTAATAGCTAAATCTATAGTTATGCAAAGTATAAAATTACTATCCAACAAACATTGTTTTAAATATTCGAACTCTAACTCTCATATTATTCGATTTGACTTCACTTTGAATTGAAAAAGTGGACTTGGCACACTCCTACCACCAACTTAAAACAAATTGATACCTTAGAAAACTATAAGTAAATTTAAATACAGTTGGTAGCTTGGGTACAATTTCAGTTTGCCACTTTTATTTGAATTAACTGAATGCTGCCGGTCTTTAGGTATACATGTCGGAGCATGGACTGCTGTGGAGTGAAACTGAACAACTCTGTGCTGGACCTCCACGCCAATGGGGGTGCAACAGAGCCTTCAAACCAACACTACCACAGTTACGGAAATACTCGCGACAGTTACGCCCCGCCACCAACCTCGGTAAAGATTAATGGCACTGCAGATGATGTCTCTTCCTCCACACGGGAATCGATCTGGATGGAATGCGACGACGAGACTGTGCGGCTCCTCACTAAGAAAGAGTTTGAAGATGTACTTGCCCCAAAACCTTCCAAAGTGTCTGCCCTGACGCCATACCTCTTGTTTTATGCGAGGTCTCCTGATTCACATAAGGGAAGCGTTGACTGAATTCTCTTGTGTTGTGGTCGTAAGATGGATGATCTTTGTTTGACTACGTTATATCGCGAAATTGTTGCTTCTTGAATTATTATGTTGTGTTGGGGAAACCATGCAAGTGATTATGAGATTCTGAGAGATTCAGCTGTAAGTTTTAATCTCTCCCAGGAGGTGAGTTATTATTTAATTTCAATGTGCTATGTAGGCTGAGAGTTTTTAATTAACCAAAACAGGATGTTTTGTACTATTATCTAAAACATTCCATCGAAACAAATAATAGCTATTCAGCATGTTCTATCTCAGATTAAAATTATTTCTCTGAACCTTCCAGTACGATATTTATCTTATACAGATGCTAGCTTTGGCAATAATTAGAGCTTTCTATGAATAATTAGTAACATTTAAAATCAGGAAGTAGGCTATGGTTATAGGGGACAGGGATAAACACATCCATTATTTTACCTTGTCTTCTTTGTGAAAATATTGTACAGTAGAGTCTCAGGAACTCGACATTCCATGTTTAACTTGAGACATGCACATGGGCACAGCTGTTGGCGCCACTCATCACAATCCAAGGTCATTCAACTGTACAAAAACTCAATTTGTTTGTGTAACTCGAGTGGAACAGTTTTGCCATGGTGTTTTTACAAGTTCTGTTTTTGTTAGTTTCCCAATTCATTGTCGTATTATTCGAATCAATACAATATTATATTTACAGTACTGTCCTGCAGTATATTAACACATACTATATTGTACTTTAGGTATATTAATGTACCATACAATACTACAGTACAGTACAACTGTACCTATAATATTCAATACTGTATTGTTATTCATCCTTTTTTAGTAAACATGCATCTTATGTAAGCTCATTCGCAAAACTAGACATTTCAATAATTCAATACTATCTCAGTCCTCATTAGGTCAAGTTTTCGAGAGACTACTGTACCTCAACCATGGTGTTACCAGCCTAAACAAGCTCTATGTCTAAAAAGATATAAGTATTTCATAATTTTTGATTATTACAGGTATGAAATAAAGTGCATTAAGCAAAATATAATATGTGATAAATAAAATGATAGAATTGTAGAAAAATAAACTATAATTAAGAGTAAAAATACCAACATATCTTTACACACACTTAAATATTTCGATGCTCTTATTGAATCTTCCTTAGGAAGTAATAGAAGTAAGACTGACTATTTGTGTTTTTTATTTTTCTACAATTCTATCATTTTATTAACAACATAAATTCTTTGTTTACTAATAAATATTAGGAATTGATTACATTATATTTTGACAACACATTTATTTATGGTATTAAAGTAAAACGTATACACTAACTTCCAGTAAATACAATGTTAGTTTCTCAAATAATTTAGTAAGGATGTGCAAAGCTTTGAAAACCTCGATTTATCTTTGTATATTCGTTCACTTCAACTTTGATTCAAAAGGTTTTTTTCCCTTCAGCATTGTGTCTTACTACCCACTCAGATTATACATCGATTCAAAATTAAGATCTTGGATTTTGTTATACTCAATTGATGTTCATTAGTTGTCATTTAAAGCTGTTGTGTACATTGCAAACTAATATTCATGGGGACACATTTGAAGCAATAAAATTGCCTCTTGTAATAACTTGATTTATAGGCTTAAGAAAAATAGATGTGCAATAAAACCTTTTAAAAAGGATTTTAGATGCATACAAATATATAAATAACATTGGTTTGATTTATTTTAGAAGCATGAAATACTTAAGGGGGGAAAATGTGTACTTTGATTCGGCATTATGAATATTTCATATAATAAATTCTAGATTGTGCATTTAAAAATTTGTGCCTACACCTAGTATCCACACTGAATTGAAAGTTTGTTTTACATTTTATGTTCTATTTATAAAGCAGCTCAGACAAATTATTGTTGACCTCACGTTTATTTCCAATTGTTTATTTCATTTGAATTCAAGACTAGATTCAATTTAATTACATGCTGTTAGTTTTATTTTGCCAAACACTTTCTTCACCTCTGACAAGATGACGTGTATTAATCACGACTTGTGAATGTGTGGAATGCCAGGCCTCCACCGTGGCTCGAATCCCACGTTAAACTGTAGGTCCTCCATTTAAATTCACAATCACCCTACCATCACACATTAGCGTAAGTGCGTATAACTCAAACGGGTAGTAAGTTGTGGTACTAATAATAATAATAATAATAATAAGTTTTTCTATCCTTGTTAAAATCACAATCCACTTGTTTTTTAGTATTTCATTTTCAAATATTACTACGTACCATTGGTAGGCAAAGTCTACTTTTTCAATCAAAAGTGATCCTGATTCTAATATATTAAATATTCTTGAAGCTAAATTAAAAAGTGGTTATATTCAACTAGTTTTATGCTTTAAATAAATATATTGTGCTTATTTGTATGGACTGTTTAAAATCCCTTAGAAAATTATTTATGGCACAATTGTTTGAAATATATTTCTATAGGTGTGTAAGAGACCTACTATGGAAAAAAGAATTCTAATTTTATATGATTTGATAACTTGAATCAAACCAATATAGGAAAAAATTGATAGTGGCTAAAGAATTATAAAATCTCACAATTTGCCTAAAATATGTTAATATATTTTTAATAACAATTCTTCTTGTGGTGACCTGGCGGTCTAGGGGTAAGGTGTCAGACTTCTATGCTGGCGGCCGGGGTTCAATCCTCGGTCCTGGCACATATTTATCTGATTACCAAGCCCTTCCTTCACCTCTGGCAAGACATCTTGTGAATGTGGGGAATGCCAGGCCTCCACCGTGATTCGGATTCCACGTTAAACTGTAGGTCCTTCATTTCATCTCACAATCACCCTACCATTACACATTTGCGTAAGTGCGTATAATCCGAACGGGTAGTAAGACGCGGTGCTAATAATAATAATAATAATAATAATAATTCTTGTGATAAGTCATTAATTTTAGCCATATTGACCGGGAAAAATGCACTTTATTTTATTTTCTATCAAAAAAACCTTTATAAAACCTTTGCATAGCTTGTCATCCCCAATTGCGTCTTCGGGTGTAGCGGGTTGCATCATTCACAGTGAGGTCTCCTAGTGACGTTTGTGGCTAGGCACCGGTCCCGTGGGTGGGCTTTTCCGGAGCGGTGGGTGTATACCATCTCATGGAACAGCGATGATGAGGAGCAGGCTATGTTGAGAGTTGAGGGGTATAAGGAGGGAGTCCCGGCAACACGTGTGTCTCGGTGGGCGGTAGGAAGTAGTCCCGGCGGGAATGGTGAAAGGAATATCAACAAAATTGCTCTTTAAAAAAATTAAACTTTATTTGCTCTTTTGTAACGTTGGTTTGCCAGGGTGGGTCACCACTCAATTGGCTCTAGAATTCACCTTGTTATATACCCTCCGCTGCTGCCTGGCCTTGTTCAATGAGAGAAAAGGGAGCTTCCCATTGGCGCGGGAAAACGTGAGTGATAATGGCCGCCAAGCAAGCCAATAGGAAGTGGAGTTCTCTTTGGCGCTGACTACAGTGGGGAAAGCGTCACGGACTGCTGAGAGAACATGGTCTGTGGGGGTGGTCCAGGCAGAAGGGAGGGTGGTTGGAGCGGCCGGTGCAAGTGCGGAGGAGAGATACAAGGGCCGACTGAAAAGTGAGGCACAACAAGATTATAATCGCACCATTAGCTAATATATAACAAATGTGCTAGTTTTGAGGACTGAAGATATACTGTATTGAAATAGTTTTTAATCACAACAGAAAGGTTCTTTTTATCGCGTTAACATGTTGAAGAACTTATAGGGCTTGGATCCAAAACTAATCTAATGTGTTTAATGTGTACTTGTTTTTTTTTTTTGACACAACTTAAGCGAAAGTGATAACTGATCCTGCAACAAGCTGGAAATAGCTGATGTTGTTTGTAATACTTTTTGATTCTATTATTATAAATAATCTTGGTTTCATCGAGGTATTATGATCACAACGCAGATTTTAACACCTTAAAATGGAAATAATTGAATATAGCTTGAGTACTATATGAAATGCCAATATTTTAAATTGTAAAAGCTTCACAATTGTCGAAACCAGAACTTTTTTCAAAAGCTAAACCGAAGCTGATATGTTTTTGAAGCCTTTAAAGAGAAGTCATAGTTTCAAAGCTTCACACACCCCTGATTTATTTTCCCGTGTTGATTTGTAATTTGTAATGCAATCTCTTTGGAGTAAAATAATCTATTACATTGAAGTTAATTGTTTAGGTATTGCAAAAGACAATATGAAAGCTAAAATACATCACATTAATTGTACCATATAATTCTCACAAAAACAAACTAAAATATTATATAGCTAAATTTTAATTTGAAGTACTTTAAATTCAATTATTAGGGTTTTGGTATCTTTATTTTTCATTTGTTCGTATATTAATTGAAATTAAAGAATTAGAACCTAGTCAGCTTACCTTAGTGAAAGTTCACTGGTCTTTAAAATCCAGCAAAAAACACAATATTTTCAAAACGCATACAAATATCTTGAAGCTTTCATTGCCACAGACAGCTTTATCAGCTAGCTAGTAAACTAAGTGGTTGACAGTAGAGCTGAACAGACTGATGCTGACACCTTTTCTCTCGTCATTGTCTACTTAGACTTATCTAGATGTGTTTCTTTTAGTGGCGGAGGAGTGGGTGGAGGGAGTGGATATGTAGGGGGGGGGGGGAGAAGTGAACATTGCATAAGAGAGAAAGGGGGGGGT